>JAVYIG010008722.1:0-86036 GCA_035222895.1 Strongylocentrotus droebachiensis | reverse complement strand
TCCCAGTACATTTAGGTACCATTTTCATTTGAATCTCTGCATGCATCACTGAATATCAGGCAATCTTACAAGAGTGCCAGATCTCACTTTCGCCAAGTTACTGGGTGAGGAATAAAACAGTGCATTGAACAAAGACAGTCAGACACGCGCACACGCACGCAAACGTACACACATACACACACGCACACATGCACACACACGCACACACACACACACACGCACACACACCCCATCTCCGTTTACCCTGACACGTTTACTCGAGATTGCACTGAACCGGATTATACTCTGGATTTTTTTCTTCTTTTTCACATCTTTTTATTGTCATGAGGGAAACTATCATTGATTGTTCTTGAAATTAACATACCGATAATTATGTATAGAAGATATTGCGTACAAATAAATCAACACAATGGGCTTTATCATAATCGCTACACAATAATGTACTGCATTCAGGCTCATAGGATGGTTATTTATATACAAAATAGCATAAAGGAATGAGGACAAGAAGTAGTTCTTCATTGCACGTAAAATTAATCTTTTTTTCTCTTTTATTTGAGATCGTCAGTTCGTGTTAGTGGTTTGCGTAGGCAAAAGAGAAAATTCTTTAAAAAAAAAAACAAAAAAAAAAATTATTGCCGCAAATCCGCTCTCACAGGTCACATGTAATTTCTTACTTGCTGCAAAAAAAAATATAAAAAAAATCATTAATTACAATATTCATCAATGTGGGATTGTCTAAGTAGATGGAAAAGATCGTGTTTTACCAAAAGTGGAATGTACAACAATTAAGGAATATTACATAACATGATACAAGATTGTATTTATATAAACATGACTATTTTCGCTTTCATCCCCTGCATGTGACATGAATAACAAAGGTTTATGGAAAGAAGAAAAGAGGGAGACAAAAAGAAAGAAAGAAACATGAAAACGGGTTTGATCCTGCTCATCTCTGGGAAATTGATAATTCCCCCCCCCCCCCAAAAAAAAGGGTAATTTACTTGAAATCTAATGTATGACAACATGACAGGGGTTCAAATGCATGCAAATGAAAATATAAGCCTATTAAAAGCATTGGCCCTGTACTAACATTAATTTGACCCTGGCTTGTCAAATTCTCTACCTAATATGAAACGAAAAAATTATAGCGGCGCTAAACTGCCAGTACAAATGGATGATTACTTTACATACATTTATTAGCGGTTAAAGAAATCTGTTCCGAAATTCGTTGAAAGGGGGCCTTGAGAAAACTGAAAATATGATTGACAGACTCTTATCAACAAAATAACAAAAAACACATTAAGAAAAGGTTATTTGTATCCTGAACCACTACAAATAAACCACTACAAATGTAGTGGTTTAAACCACTACAAATGTGAATAGGGAGTTAGTTTACAAAAGGTATAATTGAAGAATATTCTCAAGGACTTGTCTAAATAACCTTCAGCCATGTTATAGCTCATTTTTTTCTTTTCGCCTGGTAATAGTTGGCGAGCAATGAACCACAAATTGATCCCTTCCGCTTTAAAATTGAATAAAAGTACAGAAACCGAACAATATGACATCAAAATAACAGTAATACGTGTACTTCCAATCAAGGCTTTAATTAAGCTAATGACAACCCCAGGGAGTGTTTCACAAAGATCCTAAGTCGAACTTAAATATTATGGAGAGCCATTTGTAGCCTTAAAATTAAATATATTCAAAAGCAAAAATTCATTTATTTTAGACTTTTCATAAATTCCACATAAGAACATGAAATCTCCTTGATAATAGAAAATATGAATGATTTGAATCAACATTTTATGCCTTTTAAAATAACTTTTACAAAATATTACATAGATGCTAACGGCTTTCCATAATTTTTAAGTTCAATTTCATACAAATTTTAAAAAAAAGTTTTCGGGGTCAAATACAAAAAATGAATTATGCATACTACCCCCCCCCCCCCCCCCCCCCCCCACTGAGCGAAATATTGGTAGGCTCGATTTTCACATTTTCGGGGTCATATACCAAAAAAATGATGCTCACTACCCCCCCCCCCCCCCCCCTCCACCCCCGCACACTGAGCGAGATATTGGTCGGCGCGATTTTCACATTTTAGGCCCCCCCCCCCCCCTATCGGAAAATCCTGGATCCGCCCCTGACAGTATTTCATGCATTTTTCAGAAGCACTCCCAAAATTATAGGTTGTACAGACACTCACTTGGTGGTAGCACTCTGAATTTCATTTCCTTATGGAGTTTAATTCTGAACATCAGTATTAAACGGTATTATTGATTTCACTGTTGTATCATTATCGGGGTATTCTCATATTGCTCTATATTTAGTGTCACGGTCTTCTCCACGAGAAAAATATGAGGAAATATACTTGTTTTAAAGCTGATATGTTACCGTGTCATTTCCTTGTTCTCTGCCTCTCTCTCTCCCTTTCTCTCTCATTCTTTCTCTCTCTCTCTCTCTCTCTCTCTTGCTTCCTTTCCCTGCTGTCTCCCCTACATATCTATCTATCGTTTCTTCGTCATTGGAATTAAATTGGAATAAATTCGTAACAAATAATAACCATGAAATGATTATTAGACCTGGCTTATTCAGTACACGAACTCCTTGAAAAACAGTCGTTTACGACTTAGCTTTAGCCTAGGCTGTAAAGCGAGATTACTGTGATTAAATAAATAAATGAAAATTTTGAAATGAAGAAAAAATATGAAATCGATCCACCACCTTGGAGGGGCCCAATCAAATGTTAGTTTTATTTATGGGAACCTGTAATCTACAAGCTGAGCTTTTTAATAGGTTCCTCACATTTCACCCGGTATAACCTTCTATTCAATACAATTCATTTCGACGTATCTTCAAAGAATTAATTATTTAATGTGACACTTTTAGTATATTTCATATTATGTTGTAATTGTGTCAATTATGTGAATTTTTTTTTGCGAAATGTGAAACAAACAAACTTGAAACTTGAATCTAGAGCGACTCTCCTGATGTACATTCCAGATGAAAACAGTGAGGAAATAATCTAAATGAAATTTCATCTACTTAATTACTTACCCCCACCGTGAAAGTAGCAAAGAAAAGCGAAGCGCCATAAATTATCAAAACAGGCTACGAAGCCGACGTTCGTCGCTAAAAAATCGAATCGCCAGCTCCACCGTTCCTTATCCATCGCTGCCTGGTTCGACAGTTTATAAGGCCTAAAAAAAAAAATTGATGACTTGGCGTAACGGGTCACTGAAAATTAGGGTAGGTAGGGCGATTTTTTTTTTTTTTTTTGTTGTTGTTGTTGTTGTTGTTGCTTATATTTGCATACATGAAATTAGCCATTCATACACATACATACATACAGTGGCGTAGATAGGTCCTCAGACCTTGGGGATGATCTGATGAGAGGGGTAGACCACAATATGTTCAAATAACTCCACGCACACACACACACACACATATATGGACACACACACTGTGTGAGCAAAGTGAGCAAGAAATTGTTGAAATCTTGATCACCTTGGGACCTGGGGGATGCATACATACACCTGCCCCCCCCCCCCCCTGCATACATACATGTACATGTACATACACCCTCATGCACATAAAATGCAAACATACGAACGCATTAATAGGTTTCCAACAGACCCCAGCCTGAGATATCTCAGACACTGTCTTCAACAGGATAAACAGGTGAATATGTAGGTTTAGAAGGGGCTGTTCACAAATATTAGTATTTTCACAATGTATTGACTAACATTTAAAAAAAAATAAAAATAAAAATAAATAAAAAAAATAAAAAAGCGTAGGGTCGGCGATAAAAATAGGGTCGGGCGGGTTACGCCAAGTCATCATTTTTTTTTTTTAGGCCTCAGTTGTAGTTGTATAGTTCAGTACGATAGATCTAGCTGGCACACATGAGGTCTATATCCTACCCCTATTCAAGATCTATTTCGAGCTATGAATGATGATCGCCGAATTTTTTCCATTGTTTCTTGTTATGTATTATAGCCACTCCCGCGCTCACCAACAAGGCTTAAGTTAATAAATTAAGCTTCCAAACTGTGAAGTTAAACCGCCTCTTTCTCGTACAGCCCAGCGTTTTTCAACCGGGATACGCATGCCGCCTGCACATAATTTATAAGATGTCTTGCCGCACCCCATTCGCGCGCACCAGTAAGACATCTGTAGGCTAGGAGTGCCGCGAGAGAAATTAAAGGTCGGGTGACATCAAAATATAAGTTGATTCCTGTTGATGTGTAGGGCTACACAGTGCATACAACTCACATTTTGCTATTCAAACATCTAAATATATTTCATACATGTTTTAATATTTTGTAAATCATTTTCTGAGACCTGCTAAGCTCCACCCTAAAAAAATTATCCAGATCTCATTCATCTTGTGACAATTTTCATCTGTCAATCATTAGTGAGCGAACAAAAGACAGTGGGATGTAACTTCCCCAAGCTCAGCACATGTTCACTAAAGAATTGCATTCTTTCATACAATACCCCCACATTACCTTTCTTTTCCTGGTGATGCTACAGCACGTCTGACACAGCAACTTTTGCATGTTATGGAAAAAGGAAAAGTAGGCACTTATCCAAAGGAAAAAGGACAGTTATCATAAAAGATTAAGGTGCTCGTGTAAAACTAAAAGTAAAAAGGGCAATTATCAGAGCCTTTAGAGGTGAAAATGGCACTTCTTGCACATGATAAGGGACACTCAAGAGAAATGAAAAGAGGCACTTCTTCTGACTCTCAGAGAATGGAAATAGGGAATCTGTTGGAGGAGAAGGGCACCTATCAGATTTTGATAGGGGCATTTATCAGATGTTAAAAGGGGCATTTTGAAAAGGGGGAGGGGCTCATATAAAAAAGGGGAAAAAGGGCACTTATCCGAAGGAAATATGGTACTCAATAAACAAGAAAAGGGCACATATCAAAATAAAAGAGGCACTTATCAGAGGTGAAGAGTGGCATTTAAGAAAAAGTGAAGGGGTTCTTATTAAGAAGGGAAAAGTACATTTTTTTTTCTTTGCCTCATCAGAGGATTTATGATTATATATACATGGTTACATTCAAAGATACAATACTACAAATCAAATTTACATAATCGCAAAAACATTATTATTGTCATAACAAAGAATTGAAATTAAGTTTTGCTTTGTAAAGCAATTGAATCATAATTAACATACAAATTATACTGATAGTTTTGATTCCCTTTCTTTTGTTTTTCTTTCTTCTTTTTTCTTTTCTTTTCTTAAATAACACCCAACAGTTCTTTTGGTAAAAGAAAAGTACACTTATTAAAAAGGAAAAGTCAAAGTAAACTAAAGGGCAAAAATATCAGGGGTGAAAAGGGGAATTTCTCGCACCTGCAAAGACGTAATTACCAGAGATGAAAAGAAAGGAAAAGGACAGTTATTAGAAAAGAAAAGGGGCACATGGCCTATGTACAAAGGGGCTTTTTGTGGGTACCTGGGTGGCACAATTCCCCCCCCCCTTCCAACGGGAGTGCCGCCTCTTGGATAATGGGCAAAGAATGAGAGAAAAACCCAGAAGATCATGTCATTTCAGCAACAGTTTTAAATCACTAATATCGAATCATAAATAAACCACGTTTGAATTTATATTCTGGGGGTCAACTGCCCCCCCCCCCCAGGCCCCACCATCAGTACGCCAGTGCTTGACCTTTGTTATTGGCATAGTGCAAGGTTATGAAGGATTGATCTCTGTGCTCGTTACTCGTTATATTTTAGGTATTTAAGGTAAGAACTGTTTGGAACTAAAATGTTTAAGTTTTGGTTTCAATTTATAGAGTTAATGATTAAAATGTGTCTTATATTTTAATAGTATGCGCATTATAATCGGCTGCCATATTTTATTTTATTCAGACTTCGTATGCCTATCATCTCCTCCCACTCTGTTACTTGTTTACCTTAATTAAGGCATGAAAAGCACAAGAATAATAACGACACAAACATGCTATAATACACATTTCCCCCTTATAATTCTGTATATCTTCCAGTACCTTTTATAAATGCTAAAATGATTGAGCAGTTTTCTTTTTTTCCAAGCAGTTTCGTTAGGTTACGATTCTTCACATGAGGTCTGCGATAACAGGAAAAAGACGAAACTTGGCAGAAGAATGCAAGGCACGAATCCTCCAAACAGCTAAACAGATCAAAACATAATTATGTTTAAAATCTTATACTGAAAGTATTTTAGTCTAACAACTGGTGTGAAACGAAATATCATAACGTTATATTTTTGTATCAATACAGACGGTAAATTGTAATAGAAATATCGTTCATATGGGAAGGAATTAGAGGGTCTTCCAAATTTTTTTGACATGTTTTATAATATTCATTATATCTGTATTTTATTACTTGACAAACTGATTAATAAGACAAATAATTAAGCTTCAAATTAAACTTCTCCTCACATTTCCTATGAGACAATAAGTTTCTATTACTATCCATCAAATCGTTAATAAATATAATACCCTTTTCATACCAGGATTTAAAAAGAATAGACTCATTGCCAATTCGTATTGAGCTATATATCCATTGAGATTCAGATTTAAAAAAACTAGTCTCACATGCTTTAACTACCAATGGCATGCCCTCAGACACTTCTTTCCAAAAATGTATTGCCAGTTACATGAGATAATTAAAAATCATGAATGTTTTTGGTAAACATGACTGCAAGAAATGACCAACATTTGTACACATATTCAAAATAATTCTTCTTTAGTGCTTTACTTAAACAGTCTATGCCAACATTTTTAAGCCACCTTTTTCATATGAACCAACAATTTGTTTTTTTGCCTATTTTATCAAGCTCTTTCTTCCATATAAACTTCAAAAAATGTATTTTTTATTTTCATTATTCCAACAGATGGGATGGGAATTGGCATAAACATTTGATTAAATTGTGGTTATGATAATGACTTAACAATTGTCATTCTCCCTAGAACAGTAATATTTCGCTTGATCCCAGAAATCATTTGTCGTTTCACTTTATCAAATATGGCTATCATGATTATATTTTGGCATTTTGGTAATATCAACATGAGAGTCCGTTCCAAGATATCTAAAACAATCATCATAAACAAACTCAAACATTTGATCGTTCTAATTTTAATTCATTATTATCTTTTTAAGCTTCAATCCAAACTGCTTTATTTTTCGAATATTTATCCTTAATCCAGAGCATTTTCCAAAAGGATTACAAATATTCAAGGCATTCTGAAAACTAGCAGTGGAGCCATAAAGAAATAAAACTGTATCATTGGCATATTGAAGCATTTTAAATTCTTTCGAGTTTACACAAGTTCCTTTCACTGACTTCATATGAATAACGAAATCAACATACCTATACAATCTCGACATATATCAAAAACCGTATCCGGAAACTTACCCCCTGGACATCCACCCTCCGGATAACCACCCCCAGTCAACTACCCCCTAGGACAACTACCCCCTAGGGGGTGAATGTCCAGGGGGTAGGTGTCCTAGAACCATCAAAAACAAATATGGTGACAAAGGGTCACCTTGGCGACAACCTCTTTCTATTAGAAATGTAGATGTCAAGTGCTTGCTTATTTACAATAACACTTGAGTATGCATTGCTATATAAAACATTCATCCATCTCTTAAAGGTAAAGACCAGTTTTGGAAACGCCCCCTCTCAAAAAATGAAATGGAAGCTCTTATTATCAATCACTTGAAAGAATATGTTTTGACTAATACGTGATGATAACAATTTTGCCGGGAAACCGCCTACTAATTGATATATTTGGTAAATTAGTTTATCTATTTGGACGTGATAGATATGCTTAGATGATCAACCTTTTCTGATCGATTCCACAACGTTTCTTTCACAATGCAATCGCACGACCAGAACTGGTCTTTATCTTTAAAAGAATTACCAAAATTACATAAAGAAAGCTCCTTGAACAAAAACACATAAGAAACACTATTAAATGCTCTTTCGAAATCAATCAATAAATTCAAACCGTGTATTTTTTCCTTATCTAGATAACAATAATATCATTAATAATTCTTATATTCTCACCAGTAAAACGTCCAGCAAGGAACCCTGTTTGATTTGGATGTATCATACAAAGATAATCTTCCACAATTATAAGCACAATTCATACTAGGAACCATGAAAATACCCAAATCTTAAAAGAAAAATTTGAAAAATTCTGTACAGTAAAACCATAAAATCATAAAACCATCAAAGGTTAATAATGCCTTTAAACTTGATTTTTTTTTTTTGGTTATTATACCGTGTGAGTCAAACAAATGTTTACACCTAGAAAACTGCTAATTGTTTTTAAAATTATCTTGGCGCAAGTCGATTTTGGCACTCTAGCAAACAATGCCTCCTGTTCATCCAAGCGAGAACACATACCAAATAAAAATGATACTAAATGATTTTGGGATAAAACACCCTTTCATAAGATGTATAATAATTTACTGTTCATAGCAGCTTTTCAAAATAATAAGGAAATGGCTAGGTGTAAACTTTTTTTTGACTCACACTGTAGTGCAATGTCGAGAAGAAAACTTTGATTGAAATGTGGACACGAACAAAATATGTGTATTCACTTTTGTATGCGACAATACACTGTGGTTTGCTTTTTTTATTATTTGTAATCTTTTGCTATGGTTTTCTTCTCATGGTCACGCACAAAGGATTGCTAGCCTTCAAACAACAAAGGATTCCCACCCAGATGTATATATTATCGGTATTTAGGTGTTTACCACTATTCAACGTGTGAAGATGGGCGCGGTTATTATATCAGTTCCATATGGTGATGTGGATTTCTTTGTTTTTACTGACTCACTCTCGATCATAAATGTTATCCACACGTACGTGTCTGTACTGTGTGCGCAGGGATATGTGAGTTAAAGTGTGTGCAACCTAAACTGTGTGCATATGCAGCTATAGACGCACGAGCCAGTCGTTTTCAGTAAATTAAGATTCACATAATTTCTAAGATACAATATACACAAGATAGGCAACACAGTGAGATTTAGGGTGTATATATTAAGCTCAGACCTTGATCTATCAATGGAAACTTTCTACTTCAGTGCAACTAATATTGATAATAGGGACTTCTAGATTTGCACGACGAGAACGTAGACTGCGACGTGTGACATCCTTTTAAGGCAATGTGACGTCCTTATAAGGCACTGGCAGTGTCGTCACTTTGCCTTAAAGGTACTATGTCCCTTTTGCAGGCCAAAAAATGAAACGGTTAAAATCCAATGGCATTTGAAAGATAATACTAATATAGAACTCCCCTTAAAAAGACGGGGTTTGAAAATGTCTTTAAGTGGGAAAATAACGACTATTAGTTGTCAAATCGACTTAGGAGCTATAGAGCCAATAAGTAATAGTCTTGATTTTCAGACCATTGTACCGCATGGTCGTACGTTTTATGCTGCGCAAAGATTCAATCAGTTTAATTTTGGTCATTACAAGAAGTGGGTTATTGTAGTAGACTAATCCTTTACAGCTCAGGTTATGTAAGTTATTACCAAGAAATAGCTGGTAACTTCTTGGTTATTACCAAAGAAGAAGAAAAAGCCAGTCTGTCACTCAATTCGGACATTATAGTGTCTGACAGTGAAGTCTAGCAAGTAAATAGGTTTCCTTGCATAATTTGAATATAAGGACACTGCCAACGTTTAAATTTCACAGATAGGATATACATGACATATTCATAATTCCTGCAAAGTTCTACAGAATTTGAGGTTGGCTGCAAAAGGGACACAGTATCTGTAAAAGGGCAGTCCACGTTCTAGGCGTGCAAATCTAAAAGTCCCTCTTGATAATGATTGGACTAGTTAGTCTATCAATGAATTATTAACTGTATGTCTTGACAAAAGCAACACAGTTGTTTTATACTGTTATGTAATTACAAATTGGCAACCAACTATCTGATATTGCAATATATATGGGCTATATATTATATTGAAATTTACAGTGCGGCTGTCTCGTACTATTATAAAGGCTATATGACATGAAATTATTAATTCGGTCTTTGCAGACTCCAAATAACATCCCTAACAAAACTAATCATGCCACACATATCAAAAGACACAAAGAGTCACAGTCAGTCAGTCTCACACACACCAATCCACACACACACGCGCACGCACGCACAAAGACACACTTCCGCGCACTAGCACACTCAGATAAATGAAAAATACACGCAGCCAAGTCATTATTACGTAATGAACATTTCTGTAAAATCGCAAATTTCCCATTTAATATAAAAATGGAATTTAAATTCAATCATAATGCCATAATGAAAGTTTGGTGCATTAACATATTCACAATGAATTGTTTCTCCCAAAGGACTCTGTCAGTCTGCATCTACGGTAATTGTGATATTGTATGCGTGTGTGTGGTGACTTTGCTTCTGGAAAAAGCATATGCAATGCATCTCATTTGATACATTCCATTCATTCTCTTACTTTAATTCAAGCGTGAACAAATACCACACACAAATGATACCAACAGATTCGGGATACAACACTCCTTTTAGAAGTCTGGTGTAATGTCCATTGGTTTTAGTGACCACTGATTAATAGTTCTAGTCGTGAAAGGCAAAAATCCAATGCTTCATTCTAAAATATGTATTTAGATCTTTTCGGAACTTAAACGAAAGCAAATTTCAAGAGGACTTAAGAAATAAAAAATGGGCTGACTTTAATGCAGAATTTTAACGTTGAAGTTGATCAAATGTGGTCTCATATCAAATCTGTGTTTGCAATATTAAGTGATAAACATGCACTTTTTATTTCTGTCAGAAGAAAACAAACTGGGGTGCCTTGGATTACAGATGAGTATATTACTTTGGCACGTGACCGTGATTACTATATGAAAAGGTATAAGTGTGAACGTTGCTGGGAAAATTTCAAATATTATAGAAACAAGGCAAATAACCTAAACAAAAATATTTTAAAAGAGTAATTACCAACAAACGAGTTCTCAGAATGCAGAAATGATTTGAGCGAAAATTGAAATGTTTTGAAAAAATTGATGATAAATAATAAATGACAAAGTAAAGGTGACAAGTTTATTGAATGAATAGGGTGAGTTCAAATCTACAAACTGGTACATTTCCTAACACTGTAGATGGCAATTTCAATTCTTTACAAACATTATTTCAAACCGATTGTTCTTTCGAATTTCAAGAAATCAACTCAGAATTTGTTAGAAATGAACTACGCTATAGTGATTGTAAAAAGGCTATAGGAATGGACGGTCTACATCCCAAGTTACTCAAATTATCTCCAGATATCATTGCGAAACCACTCGCTATATTATTTAATCAATCATTAAAAACTTCACGATTTCCATTTGATTTCAAGGTTGCAAAAATCACTCCGATACGAAAGGGAGGTACGTTCAGTGTGGATAATGTCAGGCCATTTTAATACTGCCATCTTTGTCAAAAATTCTAGAGAAAGCCGTACATAAACTATTGTATTCTTACCTTAACCAAAACACTTCATTATCAAAACGCCAGTCTGTATTTAGACCATTTTATTCCACAGCTACATGTCTCACATAAATGACTGATTACCTTCTTAATGAATTCGGGTCAGATCATGGAACATTATTTTACGATCTTAGGAAAGCGTTTGACGTTATTCCACATAAAATAATACTTGATCAATTTATTGTCTATAGCATGAGTAACAAGGTCTATAAATGGTTTAAATCTTACCTAATTTGTAGACAACATTGTGTTACTATAAATAATAATTGTAGCGAATATTTAGCTGTTAAATCTGGGGTGCCACAAGGGTCAATTCTGGGCCACATCATCACTGGGATGTATGATGGCTTCTGTTTCACAACGGCTTGCCACATCTTCCTGTCTTCTGTTAGCCTAGTGGCTTTAGTCAGGGAGTCAACTTGTCTGTTGTTTCAGTCCACCTTGATGCAGTCTGTTCATCTCTTAGCTGGTCTTCCCCTTGGGCGTTTGCCATGTACATTTTCGTTGAGAAGGATGTGGGGGTATCTTTTTGAGTTCATTCTGTTGTTTACTTTTTATGAGTGTTATATTTCCATGTGTTCCTTGTATTTGTGTATATCACATGTGTGTTATGTCGTCCTAGAGGGCGTACTTGTAGAGCAGTGTCTTTACCGAATGTACCTATTCTCTATTTAGATAAAACTTGACATTATATAGAAGATAAATAATTAAATAAATAAAACATGCATGATAACCTTAAGTTCATAGCTGACTTTTTAAAAAGATGACAATTCTCTGAGTGTAAACTTTTTTTGGAACTTAGTCAGGTTATAGGCTATTTAAACATGAAAATGGAAACACGGCTGTCTCATAATGTTACAAAGGCTATATGTCGTGAAAATGGCATCCCGGCTGTCTCCTACTATTATGTTGGCTAAATAACATGAATATGGCATCACGGCTGTCTCATATTGCTATGTAATGAAAATGGCAACACACCTGTCTCGTAATGTTATATTGGCTATATGTCATGAAAATGGCAACTCGGCTGTCTCCTACTGTTATGTTGGCTATATAACATGACATTGGCAACACGGCTTTCTCATACTGGAATATTGGCTATATGACATGAAAATGGCACCTCGGCTGTCTCCTACTATCATATTGGCTATATCAAATGAAAATGGCAACACGGCTGTCTTATACTGGAACATTGGATATATTGCAGACCACCTTATGTGTGCTGCATCAGAAACGGATTAAATTTTGTTTAAACATCTGTCACATCTGGCCACTGAAGAAGAGTGTGACACTGACATGTTTCTTCTTTATTTTGTCATCGCCCTCCGCCCCTGGATGGAGGGTTTTTAGGCCGTTTTTTGGTTATTCACGTTTAAAATGGCAACATCGCAACGCGAAAATATAACGTTACGAGACAGCCATGATGCCATTTTTCATTACATAACCATATGAGACGGTCGTGCTGCCATTTTCATGTTATTTAGCCAATCTAACAGTATGAGACAACCGTGTTGCCGTCATTGTATTACATAGAGCCTATGTAACATTATAAGACATCCGTGTTGCTATTTTCATTATATAGCACTATGGGACGGTTGTTTTGCCATTTTCATGTTATTTAGGTAGCCAATCTAACACTATATGAGACAGCCGGGTTGCCGTGTTCATGACATATATAGCCTATGTAACATTATAAGACAGCCGTGTTGCCATTTTCATGATATATACATTTACCCATTAGAACGTTAAGAGACAGCCGAGTTGCCGTGTTCATGACATATAAAGCCTATGTAACATAGTGAGATAGCCGTGTTGCCTATCATATTGCTCCGATTGTCTCATTTTCGCTCGCTCGATCATTGCAGCACAAACATATAGCTCGTTCGACGTCACTACCAAACTAGCCAATCAGCTGTCAATGACGTCATATTGAGAATGCGGCGGCAAATAAATTTTGTGAAACTATCGAGAAATTGACTATTTCTAATCGCAAACTAGTTTTATTTTTGGATGGAAAAACAGCCATTGTTATCTTGACATTCATTGAAGTCATCAGAATAGGGTAAGTTACTTCTCAGATGATTCAAGAGGTCCATTTTGTAGATAATTTTTTAATTTCTTAGAATGTTCTACTGTGTTGCAGGGTACCGGGTGTATGCCATTGGGTGTGATGTGTTCGCGCGCTATAAGTACAGGCCACCGCGCCGTCGGGTCTATTCTCGTACTGATGTAGGTGCAAAGCTAGAATGGCTACCACGCCCACTTTCCCTCTCCATGCCTTTCTGAACATTCCTTTCCTTCTCAATACAATAACTTTCACCTGCCTAAGTTATTCAAACCATACCGCCTCGCCACTTCCATTACGTAATCATTAAAAGGATCCGCATGCATATACAACATTTTCCTGCTATACGTTGAACTGCAGGAAAATACAAATCTCCCTGGTATACCTTACAGTCCAAACGATAAATATGTGCCTTTAACGAAGCAGGCGACAATCGGCGTAGCAGACGACACTTGATAGTAATTTTGTATGTGAGATTGCTTTGCTAAATATAAATTACTTTGTTAATAAATATCAACTAAAATTTCTTTTACATTTCTTTAAACCATCATTGATATTTAATTATTCATGAGTGAGTAAAAGAAACATACCAAACTATATAATTATATGAAATACTTGGTGGCAATTAGGGGAGTTTGACGTGATGACCGATTGCACCCCTCTGTTAATAATCGAATAGTCCATGGTGTGTCATGAATATTCATGTTTTTGCTTACCTCGGCTAAATGTTTGCTTTTACAAAAAAAAAATAACGGTGGGGGGTTGGATGAAATGGACATAATGAAATAGGCAGAAGTGATCTATGATAATTCATGCTTTTTATGTTTCGTGTGCTCGACCTATAATCTTCAAATCGCTTGGCAAACTGAGTCCAAAGTTCGACTTGTTTCACATGTGTATTATAGGCAATGACGAGCTTGCAACCTATTTTGAAAAATTACGGTGGGTGAACTTTCAAAAGTCAATGAGACATGAGGGCTCCAATGAAAGAGCTAGTGATAACGTACGTCGGGGTGGATGTGCTTTTCGTTTAAACAAAAAATGAATTTTTAACGATTTAAAAAAAAAACGTCCATAGGCTAACATGTTAGGCTGCTGACTCTGACCATGCTCTGACGATAGGGGGCGTTGTGAAATGAGACTAAACGGAGCAATTATGATAGTAATATGGGACGGTCGTGTTGCCATTTTCATGTTATTTTGCTGGCCAATAAAAAATTATGAGACAGCCGTTTCGCCGTTTTCATTATATAGCACTATGAGACGGTCGTGCATGTTGCTATTTTCATGTTATATTTACCCAATAGAACGTTATGAGACAGCCGTGTTGCCGTTTTTTTATGACATATAGCCTATCTAAAATTATGAGACAGTAGTGTTGCCATATTCATGACATATAGTCTATAAAACAGTATGCGACAGCCGTGTTGCCAATTTCATTAGATAGCACTCGAGACGGTCGTGTTGCCATTTCATGATATATACAGTTACCCAATAAAACGTTATGAAACAGCTGTGCTGCCGTTTTTATGACATATAGGCTGTGTAATATTTGAGAAAGCCGTGTTGCTATTTTCATTACATAAGACTGTGAGACAGTCGTGTTGCTATTTTCATGTTATTTAGGTAGCCAATCTAACAGTATAAGACAGCCGTGTTGCCATTTTCATTACATAGCAATATGGGACGGTCGTGTTGCGATTTTCATGTTATTTTGCTAGCCAATAAAACAGTATGAGATAGTCGTGTTGCCGTTTTACGACATATAGCCCCGCATATATAGTCTAAGTGTAACATTATGAGAGAGCCGTGTCGCCATTTACATTATACGTGTATGGCACTATGAGACGGTCGTGTTTCCATTTTCATGTTATATACATTTACCCAATAGAACGTTATGGGACAGCCGTGTTGCCATTTTCATGACAATGACCAATATAACGTTTATGATCGAGACAGCCTAAATTGTTGCCAATTTCATGACATATAGCCTTTATAACAGTACGAGGCAGCCGTGTTGTAAATTTCAATATGATATCCCATATATATATATAATATATATATATATACATACATATATATATATATATATATATATATATATATATATATATATAACTATATCAAATAGTTGATTGCCAATTTGTAATTACATGGCAGTATAAAACAGCTGCGTTGCTATCGTCAAGACATACAGTTAATAATTCATTGGTAGACTTAGTCCCATCGTTACCATTATGATAATAATAATAATAGAAGTGTAAACTTATAGAGCGCACACACCGTCCAGGGACGCTCATGGCGCTAACCCAGCAACAGTTCTGGGTTAGATATCAATATTAGTTGCATTGAAGTAGAAAGTTTTCATTGATAGATGAAGGTCTAAGCTAAATATATACACCCCAAATCCCACTATGTTGGCTATCTTGTGTAAATCGTATCTTTAAACTTATGTGAATCTTAATTTACTCAAAGAGACTGGCTCGATGGTCGATTGCTGCATAATTATTAACACAGTTAAGTTGCACACACATACACACACACAAACCTTTTTCATAGGAAAATTGCCCCTTTTACTTTGACAAGTGCCCCTATTAATTTGTAAAATTGGCCCTTCTCCTTTTCACCTCTGATGATTCCCCCTTTTATTTTGACAAATGCCCCTTTTCTTTCAACAAGTTCCGATTTTCCTTTGCAATAAGTGTCCATTTTCCATTCTCTGATAATTTGCCCTATTCAAATCTGAGAGGTGCCCTTTTTACTCTGCGAGTGCCCCTTTTCCTTTGTAACAAGTGCCCCTTTCTCTTGTTAACGCAGATAAGCGCACCTTATATTTTCACATGTGCCCCTTTTCCTTTCTAATAAGTGCCCCTTTTCCTAATGATAAGTGCCCCCATTACAAAAAGCCTCTTCCCCATCTCATAAATGCCCCTTTCTATCTCTGGTAAATAACCCTTTTCAGGTACGAGAAGTTACCCCTTTTCACTTCAGATAAGTGCCTCCTTCATTTCCATAAGTGTCGGTTTTCATATCTGGTCATTGCCCCTTTTTGGGTGCCATACGTGCCCCTTGTCCTGTCTAATAAGGGACCGTATCCTCTTTTCATAAATGCCCCCTTTCACCTCTTATAAATACCCCTATCAACATCTGATGGGGCCCTTTTCCGTCAACAAATGCCCATTTCCTTTTTTCATAAGTGCTTTATTTCATCCCCGGTAAGTGCCTCTTTTTGAAGGTGTAAGAAGTGCCCCATTTTCACCTCTGATAATTACTCGTTGTACTTTGACACGTGCTCCTTTTCTTTTTGATAAGTGTACCTTTTTGTTCTCATCATTAAAGCGATATTTGTATACCGCAAATTGCAAATTGCCTTTAAGCGGTTTAGAAGAAAATAGTTGATAAGTAAAGGAAACAGAATGTGCATTACAAAGTACATCAATTAAATTAACATTAAAAAATTGCAAATGAAAATAATACATGTACATAATTACAAATCACTTACAACCAAAATACTAATAATTCATAAATTAATACTATATCCTACGTTAATCTACAAAAAATATAAAAGGCAAAAGGTCAAAAAAGGCTATTTAGGAACAGGACTTTAATATTAAGAGATGTGTTTTTAGCATTGTTTTAAATGTATTTAAGGAGCTAGCATTGCGAATTTGAAGAGGGAGATTGTTCCAAAGAAATGCAGCTGCATAAACGAAAGAACGTTGACCGTATTGCTTGTATGAAATAGTGTGAGACCGAGAGAGGAGAGATTGAGAAGCAGATCGCAAAGTACGGACAGGCAGGGAAAACAATTACTTTAAAAATTTCGGGGGCTACTTTTCAAACTTGCTTGCATGAAAATAACACTCTTTAATTTGTCTTGCATTGAACTCTATGCAAAATTTGGGGGCTCTTTTAAGACTTTCGGGGGCACGTTTGGGCATTTCGGGGGCTAATTTGCCCCGAGCCCCCGTATATTTTTTCCATGCGGACAGGAGGGTATCGAGGAATGAGTTCAGAAAGGTACGAAGTAGCGAAACCATGATAAAGTCTTGAAAGTAAGAGGAGAATTTTGTAAGTAATGCGAGAAGTGATAGGAAGCCAGTGAACTTTTCGAAGAACAGGGGTGTGGGCAGGTACGACGTATACGAGAAACACAAGAAACAAGTCGAGCTGGTGTGTTTTGGATACGCTGGAGCTTTTTGCCGGAAGACCAAAGAGTAGGGAATAGCAACAGTCTAGCCTAGATGTGACGAAAGCATGGATAAGACGATGGTCTGTATTCTGGTCGAGATACCTACGAATTTTTCTTATTTTCCTTATAGCTCCAAAAGCAGATTTACAAATGGCATCAACATTTTTAGACACAGTAAGGGAAGAATCCATAACAACACCAAAATTACGGGCCCGGTAACGGATGGCCTAATAGTACAGACTGCCCAATTCGTAAACTAATTTTTATTTGTGGGACATGTCACATCAGAAGAAAACTTGAAATTAAAAAATGAAAAAAAAATCGGTTTTTAGAGTCATTAAGAGAAAGCTTATTCTGAAATGCCCAAGTTCTAACATCCTTTAAGCAATTTCCATCTTCTGAACAGCAAATCAAGAGCGATTCCCAGAACCCGGCCCCCCCCACTCAGTGTTATTTAGGGTACGCATAATGCTCGTTCCCTCTTTTTGAAAGCACCCCCTATCTGAGGACTGCCAACATTTTGGAACCCCCCTTTCGCGGGCTTTTCGCGGGCTTTTCCTGCCTTGGAGACCCCACTAAATCAGGAAAAATGCTCAATATACCCCCCTAAATTCAAAATAATTTCTCAGGAGTCCAAAGAGATGAGAGAAAAAAAAAAGAAAAAACACCCCCTTTTTAAAGAAATCTCCGGGTGAATAGTCATAATCACCCCTTTTTTTTTACAATTTTTTACGGGCCGGACTTTGTCGCACGAAAAGTACCCCTTTACCGGACATTTTGGCAACACGCATGCGGTCATTCTGACCCACGAGTGGGGGGGGGGGGGGGGGGTCCCAGAATCAAATGTTAGGTACAATTGCACCATATATTGTGTTTTTGTGAGGAGACAGAATTGATTGAGACAGACTGAGAACGACCAGTCAAAGTAGATATAAATATATATATATAATCCCAAACCGTGAGGATAATCATTTTACACAAGACTTTGACGATTGTTTCAAACGCAGAAGCAAAATCTTAAAGAATTTATCGAGAGCACACAATATATCATTTTGGACACGAACAACTAGCTGTCTCTGTGCTGCGAAAAGCTCTATATGCAGATTGAGCAGAACTATACAGGTTATTTTCATTTAGAAAATTTTGAATTTGACCGACTACCGCCCTCTCAATGAGCTTTGATACAAATGAATATCTGTATAGGACGGTAGTTAAAGACCTCTGCGCCTATTTTCTTCAACAAAGGTCGAGTAAGGGGGGGGGGGGGGGAGGGGGGGGGAGGGGGGGGGGGGGTAAAGCTCTTTTGGGGGGGAGGGGTCCAGTTTTTGAGGGGAGGTTAGGGACGTATTTTATTTATTTTAAGAACAATTAAAAGAATTTGAGGGGGGATGTTTAACCCCCTAACCCCACCCCCCCCCCCTGCGTACGCACCTGCCAATGTCTAACAAAATGTTTATTTTTAGCTTTGACATTTCCCTTTGAAAGTGCCCTTTTTCGGAAAGTGCCCTTTTTTCTTGGTTCCCCTCTCCCCCCCCCCCCCCCACTTTGGAAGTCGCTCGGCCGCCCCTGAATAAGTTAACCATTGCCATGCAATCCTAACAGTTTTTAATCATTCGTGTAACATTACATTTGTATGAATTGTGGAGCGAGCTAGCTGATGGGCTGAAGTTTAGATGACGATGTATTTGTAAAGGCTTCGGGATGACTTCAAATGCTGGGTTTCACAATCGAATCTAACAACGACGATTTTGATACGAAGGAACTCGAGGTTCGATGTAAGTTGAGCGTTTTCTAAAACAAAAAAAATCATTTTGAAAGCTGTCTATTAATTTGTATGTAACCGTGTAAGGTGTGAGTTTCATTAACATTTACTATTTACTCAGACTTATTTTCTGAAGTTTAAATTAATGCTAAAAGTAAAAGTAAGAATGAGTAGGCTGTTGGTAGTCTACTGGTAAATTGTGTGTTGTGACAATCTGAGCTGAGCTGAGCGTGAGCGCAATACCAATGGCATGCAGTGCATGCAGTCCAGTAATGCGGCGCTAGCCTACTTTCCTATCCATTTCTGACCCGTAACTCCTGCGTGGAGATATCCTACTAAAACATACAAAAAAAGCAACTTAAAGGTAATACAAAGTTTTGGTATGGGGTCATGAATTTGGTTCAAACGAACATATTGGAAGCATATGCGATCCTACAATATTCAGCGATCGTTGTCGCGGTTGAAATCGAGTCTAAATTTATGAAATAGTAAATTATAGATCTAGATCTACACTCTTTATGTTAGGCACATTCATGGGGCACTAGAGGGCGCTTTGCGCGCGTACGAAAATCTGAATGGCCTTGCTGCGGTGGGTCGGCTATAATCAGCCCAAAACTTGGATATGGGAGGGTGGAAGGATATATCTTTTTTATAATGTTATCTGGTCTTACCCTAGACCGAAAGCTTCAGTCTCTATAATTAGGGTGTCTGATCGCGCACCCAATGTTGTGTGCTAAAACCCTTCCCATAGAGATTGTACGCTTCCCTATATGGTCTACGTGCATTGCGCGACCATCCAAAATTGGTCAATGATTTTATGAAAAAATTTGAAATTCAAACCTTTATAACAAATGGAAACTCAATAAATGAGGTGTCATATGAAAGAGCAGGTTTTTCTCCATATTCCCCATAGGGGGCCACCCCCAGAATTCTAAAAATATCTTGGTCAAAACAGCGATTGAAATGTTGTTTGCATCCTAGCTCCAAAATTTGCCACTTTCCTGAGCTGCGCCCCCGCGGATTAGGCAGGGCTAGACGTAAGGATAATATCCAGATGCTTTTTTTTTCGCTAGCCCCAAGGGATCATTTGTTACCGGTATAACAGTTTGAAAATACCCTTCCCACATTTTTGGAATCAGCTAATTAGGGAGGCGTGAGCTCCGCTCAGTCCAAACCATGGTTACATCGCGTAACGTGCGCTTATAGTGAATGAAAGTATGGGTGGCCGTTCCCGCCATAGAACCCGGAAGTGAATACACGTTGTAGTCAATGGCAATATCGCGGAGACAACGTGCACGTTGTCTCCGCGATATTGCCATTGACTACAACGTGTATTCACTTCCGGGTTCTATGGCGGGAACGGCCACCCATACTAGTCAATGGCACATATCGCAGAGACAGCGTGGCTCAAGCTTGCAAGTCGCGCATTGGCTGAGCAACTTGCGTACGATATGCATACGCTTGCATATCGCGCGATACAGCTGTTTGGCTAAATTTAGCAAAACAACATAACTCTGCGTGTACGTCTTTTTCATCGATTCTGAGCAAAATGCTATGAATATTTCAGCGTTTTGAAGGGGCTGTATCTTTTGATGTCATTTTACCTCGTTCATATCCAATTTTAAATTAGGCCTAGGCTATAATACATCGGTTCCACTTACTAACTTGATTGATATAATCCGTTTAATGGTCCCTTTTAAGGAAATTATGGGTCAAAATCGACATCCATGTTGAAAATCTTGCAAGCCGTGTTAAACACCGTTAAACTCTCGCTGCCGTCAATCTCATCCCTTCTAGTCTACACCAAAGGCAAAATGATTATGAAGGAAAAACTGTGATAACGCCATTACGAACGTGTAGATGGCGCACAGTTTTTCCTTCATAATCAATTTGCCTTCGGCGTAGACTAGAAGGGATGAGATTGACGGCAGCGAGAGTTTAACACGGCTTGCAAGATTTTCAACATGGATGTCGATTTTGACCCATAATTTCCTTAAAAGGGACCATTAAACGGATTATATCAATCAAGTTAGTAAGTGGAACCGATGTATTATAGCCTAGGCCTAATTTAAAATTGGATATGAACAAGGTAAAATGACATTTTGGGGGATTTTGGGGGCATAACAATACGGCCGTGCCAAGTTTGTCATGTTTGTGGGAGGGGCCTAACGGCTAAAATCTAGCCGTGATAACTTCAACACAGGCTGGCATAGGCAGTCATTCAGTCTCTATAACCGGAGGTCTAGTGGAGCCAGACGTAGTCTCAGTGGAACAACCGACGATTATAGAGACTGAAGCTTTCGGTCTAGTCTTACCCTTAACCATCCTATGTTTAATCTATGTAGAAATAACATGCGAGTACGACAAGAGAAACATCGGGCCCATTACTGATGCAACTTTTAAAATATTAGCCTAGAAATGACCACCAAACAGAAAAAATTGACATTTTTTCCCGACAAATCTTCATAAAATCTGATTTATAAACAAGTCACATCTAGGTACACTAATACAAATATGATTTTCTGAAAATTCAGGTATTATTTTTAAAGTTTCTTTCAAGTATATTTCTGCGCATTGCAGCGCCAATGTTCTTCACTGCTTCAAAATCACCCTTGAAAATTTTTTTTTGCAACAAATTTGTTACGAGGTCCGCGAGTGTTCCCCATTCCTTGCGTGTTGAAAGTTTGGTAATACATAGTTTACATTGACTCGCGCACGAAAAAATGGTCGAAAACAAAATTTTAAATGAAGAAATAAACAAGCTTTTGTATAGTAATAAGAGTTCTACCGAGGTTTCTTTGTCAATTTAATTTATTATATACAGTGTAGTCTCAATTAGAATTCAGAATTATCTCACTGAAAAGTTAAGAAACCGACGATGTTCTCGATCGTAGTTATTTTCATTTTGCCAGCAGCCGATCTAGCGTTGTTTGGGCAAAAAGCTAGGCCGCTGCCTTCCCATCGCAAACCTTTCCGAGTCCCGCCAAAAGATCAAATCAGAAAGGTACGTAATCTGGCATACCAATTTATTTTCATTTTTTTATATTATTATTGTTGTTTAGATTTGTATTAATTACGTTTGTTATGGCTGTACATGTATGTTCTTTATTGGATATTTAAATTGAAATTTTCTCTTCTGAATCTGATGTTTTACAGCCGCATATATTCATCAAAATCGTTGATCAAAATGGACGAGCTAGAACGTCTAGAACACCTGTCCCTTGTATCTAAAGTTTGTACAGAACTGGACAACCATCTTGGACTAAATGACAAAGATCTTGGTAAGTTAATCTACATTCGCCACACTCTAGCAAAGTGAGATACAGCATGTAAACAGGTACCTGGTAGGATTATTCCTTGAAATGCACTGCACTGATAAAAGCTGCCAGAGCTTAAGCTAGGGTAATAATTTTCAAAGCTCTTTGGAAGCGCATAGGGACATTATATCATGAAATATGAGGAGCAGTTTTTGTAAGTGTAACAAGAATTAAGGATTGTAAGGAAAGGCATATGGGCATGACCGTTGGTAATACAAAAAATGACACTTTTATTGCAAATTATTTGATAGATAATACTTGCTAGGCACAGATAGGCCTGTAGATATACCTGTGAATTCTCATTCTTTTAGTTTTTTTAAAATTAATTAGGAGACCTTACATGTACATGAAATTAGTTATGGACCTAATGAGAAAGTGCACAAATTTCTATTTTTTTTTATTTTTTTTTATTATACCGCTTACTCTTTATAATAGTTATTGACCATTTCAAAATAGGAAAGCTTTATTTTGACCTAAATGGGTAATGTGCTGAATTTACCATCAGTCATTGTGGAAGAGCAATTATGCTACCATGAATTCAGAAAATTCGAGATATTAATAATTAAATGTACAGTCAAACCTGTCTACAGGGACCGCCCAAGGAAAACACAAAAAGTGGTCTTTGTAGACAGGTTCCTTTAGTACATGTTTCAATGAGGAACTATTTTCAAGGGAAACAAAAAATGTGCTTGCTGTAGACAGGTGGTCTTTGTAGACAGGTTCCTTTAGTACATGTTTCAATGAGACACTATTTTCAAGGGAAACAAAAAATGTGCTTGTTGTAGACAGGTGGTCTTTGTAGACAGGTTCCTTTATTTAGTACATGTTTCAATGAGAAACTATTTTCAAGGGAAACAAAAAATGTGCTTGTTGTAGACAGGTGGTCTTTGTAGACAGGTTCCTTTAGTACATGTTTCAATGAGAAACTATTTTCAAGGGAAACAAAAAATGTGCTTGTTGTAGACAGGTGGTCTTTGTAGACAAGTTCCTTTAGTACATGTTTCAATGAGAAACTATTTTCAAGGGAAACAAAAAGTGTGCTTGTTGTAGACAGGTGGTCACTAAAGCAGGTTTGACAGTATATTATTTCATGTATAATGTGCAAATATTAAATGTCATCCTTGCAGCTGAATTCATCATCAGTCTCGCTGAGAAGCATGACACCCTGGAAGACTTCAAGTCCGTGCTGGTGGAGAACGGGGCCGACTTCCCGGAGTCATTCACCGGCAACCTTCTGCGTCTCATCCAGCACATGAAGCCCAAGAAGGTGCGGAGAGACGGGGAGGATGAAGCAAGGCCAAACGACAAGAAGGACGAGAAGAGGCAGGCCTTCCCCGGGCTATGTATTCCTGATAAACCAGCAGTCAGGGTAGGTAACCTGCTATAAACCAATAGCAATTGATCAGTTTTACCATCCTCAAATTGGCCGCAAATAATCTTATTTGCAACCCCTTCTTAGTTCGAAGAAAAAAAAAAGTTTATTAAATAAAGCAATGTGAAAGAGAAAGTCAAAATATATCACTGAAACATTGCCCATTTGTTCCCCAAAATATTGATTTTATATTTTACACCGTGGTGCCAATTTAGAGACTTTAATGATTAGTTACACTTATAATTAAATCGTTTTTATTCAAGAACGGCACAATGACTGCATTGGAAATAGACTCAAAATTTCTGTGATTTTTGCCAATCTAGAGACTTTAATGATTTGTTACACATACAATTAAATCGTTTTTATTCAAGAACGGCACAATGACTGCATTGGAAATAGACTCAAAATTTCTGTGATTTTTGCCAATCTAGAGACTTTAATGATTTGTTACACATACAATTAAATCGCTTTTATTCAAGAACGGCACAACGTAGTGCATTGGAAATAGACTCAAAATTTCTGTGATTTTTGCTCTTTCTGCTTGTGTATCACTCCTAGCATTCTGGATCAAAAGATAATACAAACACCTCACTAAACGGAGACTCTGTATGGGTCAAGGCTTGTTCATAAACTTCCACAAACCAGTCCTTAGTCATGTGGCAAACTAAAATAGCATTTCCGTAGTCTATTTTTAAATATTTTATAGCACATAAATAAGTGATATACTTCAAGGTCTTTTTTCTTACCCCCATAATATGTTTTGACAATTGACACTTTGTCCCTGTAAGGGCTTGAACCCTGGTCCTAGCGTTCAAACAACCGTAACATCTCTAACATCTCCGCAGGGACGGGAACCTGGAGAAACATTTTCTCTTTTCGTAAACTGTAACTGGTATTCGTAGAGTGTTTTTGTGTGGTCTAGTTGATATGCCACTGGACTGTGGAGCACATGATTTGCGATTCAAGTCCAGCAGCGGCACTAATGTCCTTTGGCCAGACATCAATCTACATTTGCCACTCGCCACCCAGGTGTTGTAAAAGGATACCCAGTGGAAATAAATTCCTCCAATGCCAGAGCGCCTTATCAAGGGAGCTAGGTTAATGTGGGGGTGATCATAGTACAGCATTCAGAACATTAAAAATAAGCATTAAATTATTTTTTATTACTATTGAATGAACTTAAATAATAATGATAGACATTGCCCTTTATCAAGGTGATAATATATCATCTTTGGGTGGGTTCAAGCGCTTTTGGAAGCGAACCGTACCGACCCGTGCCACTCTAATGCGTACCATGCCAAGTCGTTCGTAATAGTTCAGGCGGTTATGAAAATGTGGAGTGCATGCAGATATCAAAAGAGCATACAGATTAAAAGTGTGGCGTATGCATGCTGTGTAGATAAATGGATTTGATACACTTCTGTTTCTTTTTTGATCTGTACAGGAAATGTTGGAGGGAGACAAGCAGGTTGCAATGGATGCAATGGACGAGTTAGAAGCTCTCATGCCTAGAAGTTTAGGAGCACAAATGTGAGTACCGGTATACATGTAGGTAGCTGGGCGAAATGTAGCAGCACAGAAAGACGCGTCCGGAATGGAAAATATATATTAGTTTGTGGTTTTGATGTCCTTTTTTTGGCACTCTGAATGAAAGTTTAGCTAACTTAAAGCCTCATCGAGATGGTATATGCATTTACCAGCTTGATATTCTAGCGATGTGGGGATACCTCTGTGTGATCAAATTATGAATTTCAACTATTGTGCAGTTTGCATTGCGGACACGTCTTTCCTTGCCACTACATTTCAATAAACTACCTTAGAAAATATTAAATCAATACTTATTATTTTCGATTACTTAAAGCCCTACTGTCCTAATTGTAGCTACTTGCTCCCTCTATATAGAAAACTTCCCCAATCAGTGCCTGTTGGTCCCCCATGATCCTCTTTTTCTTATGTTAGTTGAGAGCTGAGTTGATGAGATAGCCACCTGTCAGTGACCTTGCTGTGTGGTCTAATCCCTTCTGGCCCAGTAGTAATGACGGCCTTTAATGGACTGTAGAACCCTGTAATTTTTCATTTTATGAAATTCTTATCAATTAAAAGAAACTTTCTGGGCATCATATTAAAGCTCTAATCCATTTTTAATATCAGAAAACAAGAAGCTGGAGATGAAACAGAGTCGAGGAAGTCTGGCAAGGATGAAAGCAGAGCTAGGAGTAGGAGCAGTAGCCCTGACCATGACAAACCCCGCAAGCACAAAAATAAGCACAAAGATAGAGATAGGGACAGGGAAAGAGACAGAGATATGGACAGAGATAGAGTTAGAGATAGAGACAGAGACAGAGATAGAAAGAAGAGACGCTCGCGATCCCGTAGCCGTGATCGCGACAGGAGGCGTAGCAGGAGCCGCGATCGTAGTCGCAGGCATAGGAGCAGGAGCAGGAGCAGAGAGCGTAGCGACAAGCAGAAATACCGTGATCGGGTCGATGAAAAAGACAAGGAAGGCGGCGACTCCAGGAAGGAGAAGTACAATGATAAATTTGTGGACAGACCGCCCTCGCTTGAGCCGGAGGTGGGGGAGGTTTACGAAGGGAAGATTACGAGTGTGATGCAGTATGGTTGCTTTGTGCAGCTCTCTCTCAGGAGAAGGTGTGAGGGCTTGGTGCATATATCCGAGGTAAATTCTTTCATTTGAAACTTAGATCTATAGATCCTATAGATCTGTTAAAGCCCAAATGTCCTCTTGTAGCTACTTGCCCCCTCTAGATAGAAAACAATGCCTAATCGGTGACCATTGGTCCCCCATGATCCTCTTTTTTGTATGTTAATTAAGAGCTGAGTTGATGAGATAGTCACCTGTTAGTGACCACCCTGGGTGGTCTTATCCCTCCTAGCCAAACTAGTACAGACGGCCTTTAACAAGCACCTAAAAATTACAGAATGTACAATCAGTACACATGCTCATTTATGCTATCGACACATATGTACATCTAAGAAGTTATTTTCCTCAATACATTTTGCATACCAGCTTTTAAATCGAATTAAGAAACATATCAAATCAGTATATATTTCCCATGAAATACACATTGAAAAGGTTCAAGCAAAATCATATTTGTTACATGTCTAGTACGTTGAAAAGAATTCAATTCAATTCACATTTATTTCTAAATCATTAAAAATCAAACAAATACAGAAATATTTATCATATACAACAACAAAGATAATGACAAAGAAATGAAAGCCAACAAAAAGCAAAGCTTGTAATAGGCCAGGGAATAATTTTCCTGGTATCGCATCACAATTTGCTATGCATTTTTGCATGACTGCTATACAAGATATCTTTTGTGTAGCAGTTTTCTTCCATAGAAATGTACATAAATTCAATTGAAATATTTATACATTGGCTGAAAAATGCTAATCAAAAAATTTGAGGAAAATTATTCCCTGTAGGCGCAGCTCCCTTACACCTCATATCAGTATAAAAGAGAAAATATGATGTACAAATAATTGTATAGAAATACCACAAGCAATGAGGAATCACACACACATCCACACTGGAAAGGGGGTGGGGGGGGGGGGGGAGGGGCAAAGGGGAAACATTGCTGTTTAACAAAAATATTATATTTTAGGGGCTCTTGTGTTAAATTAAGTTCAACAAGCGTTCATTGAATACCTTGAAGAATACCTTGTAGAAGTGCAGTTTAGAACTCAATGTACAATGTATTTTTATTAAATTTTAAAATAAAGAGATGGTATCGGGTAATATGGCACATTATTACCTATACAAGGCATTTTAACTGCTAAATATAAAGTTGTATTTTGCACGCTGCTCCGAAAATGAAACCGGAGCGGTGAATATTTGCCATATTGCCCTCTTCCGGGTTTGCCCCGTAGACCACTGTACTAAATCAGAGGGCAATATTGAGCCATATTCCACTCTGTCTTGTCAGTGCGCTTTACGAGCAGTATTGTGTAGGTGTTAAAGTGTACGGGCGGTAACAATCATTGTTACGTCACAATTACACACAGTAACAATCATTGTTACGTTACAATTACATACATGCCTGAATAACCTGAAATCAGATAGACCGGCAAACAGACGGGAGTAAAAATCAAGATTGATACCAAAGTTGTATAGGCCCCTATCAATAATTTGCTTAAAAATGCCTTGTTTAGGTAATAATAATTAAGACTATATTAAGACCATATTGCCCTCGTCTTCGACTCGGGGCAATATGATCTTAGCTTGGTCAATATATCTGATATACCCCTCAAGCCCAGTCAATATAATATAATTATTTATGAAACATTCCCTTCTCTGAAATCAAGTCTATATCTGTTATACCAACAGACATTAATGATGTTAACTTGCTGTTCATATAGTTGTTTACAAATTTAATAAATAATGAAAAATATTTCAATATAAAAATGCTCCCTTGGCTGCCTCGCAGACAATAATTTTTTGCACTAATTAATGACTGATTTTGATAGTACCACTTGAAATTATACATATTACATTTAAAGTGACTCGGTAACATTGTTGAAGGTTGATTACAAAATTGTGTAATTTTTGTAAGAAATGAATCTTCCTTCTACTGTACTAACCCTCTAACGGGCTAAAAAAATCCTGAAAAAATTCTCAACCACAAAGATACTAATGGTTTTCTAGGAAGGAAACACTGTGCAACACCCTCTAACAGTAAATTCTCCCAACCATTTTTGAATTTTCCCAACCGTTTTTCCATGAAAATAAGACAAAAGGCAGGCTTTTAATAATCTTTCAACACTTATATGTCTGGAATAGTATATAGAGCCAATTGATTGCTTTGTGAAGATTTAAATTCACCAAAAATGTAATTAAATTGTAATAATTGTAATAATTGTAATAATTTTTATCTTTAATAATGGTCTGTTTTCACTAAAACTTTTAGATTATCTATAATTGTACGTCTAGCATTGAAGTCACTACCTTAGCACCTTTTTCTCTCATCTTTACATTGTTACCAAATCCCTTTAATGATGTTTATTTTGAATTCTCTCTACAATTTTTCAACTCTTGTTTAATATAGCTGAGGAAAGAAGGAAGGGTCGCTGAAGTCACTGATGTCGTGTCAAAAGGTCAACAGGTCAAGGTCAAGGTACTCTCCATCGCAGGAACCAAGATTAGACTTTCCATGAAAGATGTTGATCAGAATTCAGGAGAGGACTTGAACCCAGCCAAGGCAAAGGTTTGTATGATAATAATAATAATATTTAATTTTTATATAGCACTTAATACAAATGCCACTAAGTGCTTTACAAATATACTATTACCCCGGTCATTGGATTCAGTGCTTGCCCGCACACAATATGTGCACAATCTCCACTCCTTGGGGAGCATTCCAGCCAGGTGTTACATGACGCTCAAAAACTGTTTGACCAACAATGACGGTCGCATCCTACCAGGTACCCATTTAACACCCGGGTGGAGAGTAGTAATTGCAGGTTAATATTTTGCCAAAGGATATTAGTGCCACCTCAGGATTTGAACCCTCGACCTTCGCATCTCCAAGTCAAGCGCCTTAAACCACTCGACCACTCGACCTCGATCAATGCCATTGTCATGTTTATCATCATGGAAGTATAAAAGGAAAACAACATTCTATCAGTATCTCAATAAAAGCATACTTGATATCTAGAGGTTTTTGGTCCGTCTGCCAGGCTCTGGAAAATCTTTGGGGACTCCAAAAGCAGTCTGCCATGATATTTGCCATAAGCTTGTCATGCCTTTTGAAATGGAAATATTTTTTAATTGTGACTCTCTGTGGAATATAAGATTATTTACATCTGTAGGCTGACCTATATGGCTTTTTACCCAGGGTTCAAACCTGCGTCACTTTCTTAGGCATGCCAGAGAGAGTCAATTTTGAAATCAACCCATTTAAACAGGCCTGATAATAACCCGAGTTAAATCGGTTTCCCAATTTTTTCCTGATTTTTTTTTTCTTCCTAATTTTTTTTTCCTGATTTTTTCTTCTTCTCGATTTTATCCCTATTTTCCAGATTTTTCTCAATTTGTTCCAGATTTTCTTACTCGAAAGGGGGAATGTTGTTAGATGTCATTTTTTTCTCCCTGAATCCTCTTCTTTCTTTTTTTTACTCAAGGGGGGCGTGGTTGAGGGAGAAAAATACCCTATTTTTATGCCTCCGTTACGAAGTAGCTTGTTTTTTGGGTTGTCCGTACGTCCGTAAGTCTCGTTCTCGTGATCGCGTTATCTCAAGAACCGATATATATATAGCAGAGCTAAACTGATTATATTTTGGGGTCATGAGGTCACAGGGCTCATTATGTATGCAAAAAAAAAGCTTGTGATCGCGTTATCTCAAGAACCGATTGATGGATTCCTGCCAAACTTTAGTCATGTATGTATCTTGCAGAGCCAATGATCTGATTAGATTTTGGGGTCAAAGGTCACAAGGCTCATTATGGATGCAAAAATAGCTTATGATCACATTATCATTAGAACGGATGGACAGATTATCATCAAAGTCAAAACATGTATTTATCTTGCAGAGCCAATGAACTGAGTAGATTTTGGGGTCATGAGGTCAAAGGTCATGGGGCTCATTATGTATGCAAAAATAGCTTGTGAACGCCTTCTCATTAGAACTGACAAATGGATTATTATCAAACTCGGGACATGTATGTATCTTGCAGAGCCATTGAACTGATTAAATTTTAGGGTCATAAGATCAAAGACCAAAGGATCATACATGTATAAAAAATAGCTTGTAATAACGATATTCTGCGAACCTGTTAATGGATTACAATCAAACTTGAATTTGAAAAATTGCTCTATGGCGGAGGCATCATTTTCAACTGCGTGCAGTCGAACATCCATCTAGTTTTTTTAGTGCTCACTATCACCTCTATTTGCCTCTATTTTTGCAGAATGCCCCCGAGACGAACGAGGAAGAGGGCATGAACCCCACCCGACCTGCCGACCTGCCGCTGATCAACCCTCCGGACTCTGATGATGTGGCCATCAGGAAGAGGGTCCAGAGGGTCACCTCTCCTGAGAAATGGGAACTCAAACAGGTATGCATGCAATTAAGGGGTGACCCATCACCAAAGTGTTTTTTGCTCTCAATGTTGTGGGTTTCTTGCCAGGTGTTATACCTGCCAACCCTTCCGAATAATCCAGAATATTCTGATTTTCTGGATTTTCAGGGTCCAGAGGGTGACTTCTCCTGAGAAATGGGAACTCAAACAGGTATGCATGCAATTAACCGATGACCCATCACCAATGTGTTTTTTGCTCTCAATGTTGTGGGTTTCTTGCCAGGTGTTATACCTGCCAACCCTTCCGAATAATCCAGAATATTCTGATTTTCTGGATTTTTAGGACCTAAAAATATTCAGATTTTTCAACAAAAAAAATTGGGGTTACTTTAGCCAAATTAAGCTTGTTTTTTCCTGTGCAGCGATTTGAGAGTTCATGTATTGCTAGCGTTGAATGGCTGCATTATCGAGCAGCGAATTTGTATTCGCTTTTTTTATGCCTCCGTTACGAAGTATCCGGAGGCATTATGTTTTCGGGTTGTCCGTCCGTCCGTACGTCCGTCCGTCCGTACGTCCCGTTCTCGTGATCGCGTTATCTGAAGAACCAGTTGATGGATTCCTGCCTAACTTTGGTCATGTATGTATCTTGCAAAGCCGATGAAGTGATTAGATTTTGGGGTCACGAGGTGAAAGGTCAAAGGTCACAGGGCTCATTATGTATGCAAAAACAGCTTGTGATCGCGTTATCTCAAGAACCGATTGATGGATTCCAGCCAAACTTTGGTCATGTATGTATCTTGCAGAGCCGATGAACTGATTAGATTTTGGGGTCACGAGGTGAAAGGTCAAAGGTCACAGGGCTCATTATGTATGCAAAAACAGCTTGTGATCACGTTATCTCAAGAACCGATTGATAGATTCCTGCCAAACTTTGGTCGTGTATGTATCTTGCAGAGCCAATGAACTGATTAGATTTTGGGGTCACGTGTTCAAAGTTCAAAGGTCACAGGGCTCATTATGTATGCAAAAACAGCTTGTGATCGCGTTATCTGAAGAACCGATTGATGGATTCCTGCCAAACTTAGATCATGTATGTATCGTGCAGAGCCAATGAACTGATTAGATTCTTGGGTCATGAGGTCAAAGGTCAAAGGTCACAGGGCTCATTATGTATGCAAAAATAGCTTGTGAATGCATTCTCATTAGAACTGACAGATGGATTACTAGTTAACTCAGGACATCTTGCAGAGCCAATGAACTGAGTAGATTTTAGGGTCATGAGGTCAAAGATCAAAGGGTCATTTATGTATAAGAAATTGCTTGTAATCATGATATTCTGAGAACCTGTTAATGGATTACAATTGAACTTGAATTTGAAAAATTTCTTCTGTTTTGGTCTGTAAAATTGCTCTTTGACGGAGGCATCATTTTGGACTGCGCGCAGTCGAAGTTCCATCTAGTTTTGTACAGATTTACCGCGTATTGCCAGTTAAACTGCTGCTGCATGTGCGAACGCTTGTTAAGGGTACATATTTCTTATTTTCGAAGGCATACCTTGCTAGAAATTCCTAATTCTTATTTTTAAATGTTGGCAGGTATGGGTGTACTGTATTAAATATATCCGCTTCAAATCTATCATGTCGCACAAGTTCAGTGATAAAGATTTTGTGAGATCTTTATTGTTGACAGTATGATTGGAAAATTACCAGCCATTCCATCTGTTGTACTTTACTCACTAATCTACTATTGTGCATTCCTTCAAAATCTGTTGACTTTTGACAGTTATTCTTGGCCTGTAAATTTCAGTTCAGTGTAAATTGATTCAGATATTGTGAGATCTTTACCGTTGACAAGTACGATTGGGAAATTACTGGCCATTCCGCCTGTTGTACTTTAGTCATTAATCTGCTATTGTGCATTCATCAAACTCTGCTGCCTTTTGACATTTATTTCTGGCTTGTAACTTGCACTTCAGTGTAAAATAAAGCAGATCACACAAATCGTAATAAATCCAAGTTCACTGACATCCCATCAAAAAAAATGTGTGTGTTTAGATTTATAACACATTTCTGTCATCAGGGTATTGATTGGTGAACTGCATAACTGCATGACATTGTATGATTTATGATTTATGATTTATGATGGTTTATGCTAATAGTTACTTTTCATCGGATTCAAAAACTAATAACTCTCTATGCTATAATGTAAAATTAAAATATTACAATTATGCAACAACGTTTTCTTCAACGTTTATGCCTTTTAAAATAACTTTTACAGAATATTTTGTAAAAGTTATTTTAAAAGGCATAAAATGTTGATTCAAATCATTCATAGTTCCTATTATCATGGGAGATTTCATGTTCTTGGTGTGGAATTTACGAAAAGTCTAAATTACTTCAATTTTTGCTATTGAATATATTTCATTATAAGGCTACAAATGGCTCTCCATGATATTTAAGTCCAGCTTAGAGTTAAGTTCGACTTAGAAGCTTTGTGAAACACCCCCCTGTTGCTCTTTGCTTTAGATGATGGCGGCGAGTTGCATAGACAAGGCCGACTTCCCCGACTTTGATGAGACGACCGGTATCCTTCCAAAGGATGAGGATAACTCGGATGAGGAGATTGAGATTGAGCTGAGGGAGGAGGACCCGCCCTTCCTCAGGGGTCATGGCAGACAGAGTGTTGACCTCAGTCCAGTCAGGATTGTTAAGGTAGGTCAATATTTTTAAATTATTTACTTGCATTAACGCTCAGGTTGAAATTATGACACCCAGAATGGTAGAAATAGTGCTGTGAAATTGTCTTATGAGCAAAAAAGCACTGTATGGTGTCCGCGGTCGCTCAAAGGAACATTTTAACACGTAAACCAATGGGTATCGCAGCAAAATTTAACTATTTGCATGGTAACTGGAATTTTGAGGGATCTCACTCTTGGACTTTTAACCGGTGTTGGCATTTTTCGTTTCTTTACGGGAATGGCTAAAATCATGACTCCAATTTTGACCAATCAGATGGCTGGATTTCTTAAGTGAGGTCAATATTTTAAAATTATTTACTTGCATTTGAGCACGGGTTGAAATTTTGATACCCAGAATGATAGAAATAGTGCTGTGGAAATTTCTTATGAGGATAATTCAGATGAGATATTGAGATTGAGCTGAGGGAGGAGGACCCGCCCTTCCTTAGGGGTCATGGCAGATAGAGTGTTGACCTCAGTCCAGTCAGGATTGTTAAGGTAGGTCAATATTTTAAAGGTATAGGCCAGTTTTGGTCATGCGATTGCTTTGTGAAAGAAACGTTGTGGAATCGATCAGAAAAGGTTGATCATCTAGCATATTAGTATTGGTGTGTACTGCAAGGTTCTGGAATCATCAAAATAATAAGAAAGTTAGCCCAGTCTTGGTAAATTTACAAGCACTGTACACAGAAAGATGTATATGGGACTACCCTATATCAATCCAGTCCAGATAAATATAATAATTTACCAAATAAATCAATTAGTAGGCAGTCTCCTGGCAAAATTTGTATCATCACATATTAGTCAAAACATATTCTTTCACATGATTGGTAATAAGAGCTTCCATTTCATTTTTCGAAATGGAGGCGTTTCCAAAACTGGTTTTTACCTTTAAATTATTTACTTGCATTAGAGCTCGGGTTGAAATTATGACACCCAGAATGATAGAAATAGTGCTGTGAAATTGTCTTATGAGGATAATTCAGATGAGATATTGATTTTTGCTGACGGATGAGGAACCCTCATTATTGAGGGGTCGGTGAAGACAGAGTGTTGAATATTTCTTCAATTTTAAAATCAAGAGGACTTTATCAGATGCTCAATGGCTAATTGGTTGTCTTAATGTCTATTACCCTCTTTAGATATCAGATTTGGTCATATTTATGTAGTTATTTTTTGCTTGTTAGCAATTTTTCCCTTCCTGTCATTGAGCATGACATCCACTTCCTCTCAACCCCAGGCCTTAAATTTCAATATTTTTAGGGCAAGGCCACTTTTCTGTAGGGCACACTCCTACATGTATATTACAGCACAAATAGGAATAATTGGAAAGGGCACCAAAAATCTCCAAGGCCAATGAGAGGGGCATTGAGGCCAATCAAAGGGGCATCCAAGGCCATGGCCATGGTGGCCTTGGATTAATTTAAGCCTTGCAACCCCCCCCCCCCCCCAATCTTCCCCTCCCCTCCACACGTCATTCAAAACACTTTCTATGCCCTGAATTTCATTTATGCTTCTTGATGAAAATGAAAATTCTGTAAATGACCCAAAACAACATGTCCCCTATTGTTAGAATCCTGATGGAACCCTGTCTAAGGCTGCCATGATGCAGAGCGCCCTGGCCAAGGAGAGACGAGAGATGAAACAAGCAACGGAGAGAGCAGAGGCTGAGAACATCCCCACCGGAATGAACAAGAACTGGATTGATCCCATGCCGGAGAGTAAGTCCATACACACCTATATTTAAAGGCATCGTTTAACAATGTTAAATCTGAGATGCACGGCTCTACGTGTTATCAGTGTGATATGGTGTAATATTGAAGCCCTAAACAAATCGCGCTTCAAAATTATCAAGAAGTGCCTCAAAAAAGTAAAATCTTTGAGTGACCGGTTTTACCATACTCGTTTTCCCCAATAGACTGTAGTGTTGTGAAAAACGTTTGGCAATCGCAAAATTTGGATTCGATGTCCAATCATAAATATCTCCATAATCAGACAGGCGATCGGCTTGTAAAAGTCATTGGGTTCCTGACTGACCTAAATATTGCAGCATGAGCTATATGCCCTAAACCCTTAACCCTATCTAGCCCAGGGGGGGTTCTAAAGCGATTTTTCGCGATAATTTTTTAACGCAAACAAATCTTGCGCTGAAATTTTGTGACTTTTTTCTTTTGAGTCTTGCGCATCTTTTGAAAGAAATTTTTCAAAAATCGAACCTACAAAGTCACGTGACCTTTTGTCTTTGTATGTCAGCCCGAAAATTGCTAATTTTGGTGATTTGAAACAGACTCTTATTTCTTCTTCTTAACTTGTATCCTTAGGTGAACGCACTCTTGTTGCCAACATCCGTAAGACTGGTATGACCAGTCAGGAGTTGCCGGAGTGGAAGAAATCAGCCTTCGGTGGAAACAAGGCTTCCTACGGAAAGAAAACCAAGCTCTCCATTGTGGAGCAGAGGCAGAGTCTGCCTATTTATAGACTCAAGAAGGAACTGGTGCAGGTGAGAAGAGAACAAGTTTTTATTTTTTCACCCGCCCTGATCGCTGCTTTAAAAATGTAATTTCTTCATTTGCTGCAGAAGAATGTTATTCAATGTCTTTTACAAATATGTTGCCTTCAAGATGCTATGTCCCTTTTGCAGCCAACATCAAATTCTGTAGAAATTTGCAGGAATTATGGATATGTCATGTATGTCCTATCTGTTAAATTTAAACGTTAGCAGTTTCAAATGCTGTTGGAATTTAACCTCTTCATTTGTGTGGCCTGCAAATGGGACATAGTACCTTTTTACTGATTGCACAAGTTAGTATATAGACCAGGTAGTACGGGTCTATGTAGTATGTACAGTGTGAGTTAGCAAAAGAGTAACCACGGTGAAAAATAATTTGTGTATTGTTTCATGCTGGAACTGTAGGAGAAAAATTTGACTTCTTGTGGTAGCATATTTGTTTGGCAACTCTGCACAGTCGACTGCAAAGGAGTCAACTTTACGTGACAATAGGGACTTTTAGATTTGCACAACGACAACATGGATTGCTACGATAGATGTCCTTTTAACGCACTGCCTTGAATGTATGTCACACGTATCAATCTAAAAGTCCCTCTTATCAAAACCCCTGTGACGATGATAATGATTCACTGCATTTATAGGTGCGATGTTTCCGTTAACCCGTTAACTACTGAATTATCTAATTCCCATAGACGTAACACAGGGACCACCGGATTCCTGTAAGCAATGGGTTAAAAAACTCACAAAGGCGCATGCTCCTCCGATGAACATTTACACAAAGATAGAACATTGCACACTTGCCGCATAGTTCAGTTTTGAGGCATGCTTAGTTCTATTGTTCTAGATTGTCAATCTCGCAAAGAAAGGAAGGAAGTGAGCTCCACAAACGAGGGATAATTGATGGAATGGCACGGTCTCCATATCCTTTAAAGGTAAAGACCAGTATTGGCAACGCCCCAATTTCAAAAAATGAAATGGAAGCTCTCATTACCAATCATGTGAAAGAATATGTTTTGACTAATACATGATGATAAAAAATTTGCCGGGAAACCGCCTACTAATTCATATATTTGGTAAATTTATTTTTCTCATGGTCTGGTGAGAGAGATAGGGTAGTCCCATATACATCTTTCTGTGTATAGTGCTTGTAACTTTACGAAGAATGAGCCAAATTTCTTATCATTTTGATGATTCCAGAACCTTGCAGATGCTAGATGCTAGATGATCGACCTTTTCTGATCGATTCCACAACGTTTCTTTCACAATGCAATCGCATGACCATTACTGGTCTTTACCTTTAAGATGTGTCACGGGCCCCTGGAGAGTGCTCCAACTCCAGGCCAATCTAGTATAATCAATCTCAGATTAAATCGCTGCTTGGGGCACTTAAGTTGCTGGGAGGGTGATTGGGGAGTAGATTCTTCTTTTCTTTATAATATGTACTTTAAAGAGAAGGTTGAGTTCTGGGAAGAGGTGAACAATAATTTGTGAGCGTTATCATTGTATTATGCAAGTGTGGAAGAACATCAGATAAAACATGTTCCCTGAAAAGCATGGCTCTTCAAATGCCTTAATATTCTAAATATGGCATGTAACATCATACAAAATTGGGACAGATTTTTTCGCCACGTGTTTGTTTAGTCCCATATACATCTTTCTGTGTACAGTGCTTGTTACTTTACCAAGACTGGGCCAAATTTCTTAGCATTTTGGTGATTCCAGAACCTTGCAATACACATAAATACTTGTATGCTAGATGATCAAGCTTTTCTGATTGATTCCACAACGTTTCTTTCACAATGTAATCGCTTGACCAGAACTCAACCTTCTCTTTAAGTATGCCAGATTGGGGGCCAAATTAAAGCCACTGTGCCCCATATCTCGATTCTACTTTCACTCATTCATTCATTCATAGGCTGTGGATGAGAATCAAATCCTCATTGAAAGCCACTGTGCCCCATATCTTGATTCTACTTAATTTTATTCATTCATTTATTCATTCATTCATTCGTTCATTCATTTCTAGGCTGTGGATGAGAATCAAATCCTCATCGTCATTGGAGAGACCGGGAGCGGAAAGACCACCCAGATCACCCAGTACATCGCCGAGGCTGGCTACACTATCCGGGGCAAGATAGGATGCACGCAGCCTCGTCGGGTGGCCGCCATGTCCGTGGCCAAGAGGGTGTCTGAAGAGTTTGGTTGCAGACTTGGGCAAGAGGTGAGTGTGCCTTGGTACTTTGTGATCATCGAAAATTGGGTATTTGTCACAGGGAACAAGTGGAAAGAGAGCCGTTATATGCCAGTATTTAATTCATTATGGAGACGAATAGAATACAAGTACAGTCAAACCGACTTTAGTGACCACCTGTCTACAAAGAAAATGGTTTCTCATTGAAACATGCACTAAATGAACCTGTCTACAAAGACCACCTGTCTACAAAGACCACATTTTTTGTTTCCCTTGAAAATGGTTTCTCATTGAAACATGTACTAAATGAACCTGTCTACAAAGACCACTTTTTATGTTTCCCTTGGGCGGTCACTATAGACAGCTTTGACTGTACATGTAAAGTCCAATGATGCACATATTCTACTAGAGGAATGCAGTTGACCTTCCTTTAGAGGTGGCATTGGTGCTATTTTTAACCATTTCTAACTACAATTCAATTATTTTGACCCCCAAAACAAACACCTAAACTTTAAACGAGACCAAATAACGAATGTTTTATCTCTTTTTAGGAAAAATGATATGTACACACATCACAAAAATGAGTGATTTTCGGGCTGACATGCAAAGACAAAAGGTCATGTGACTTAGTAACTGTACGTCCGATTTTCAAAAAATATTGTTTTAAAAGATGCGTAAGACTCAAAAGAAAAAAGTCATGAAAGGAAAACTTCATATCTGCCGTGGTTCCAGGGTAGTCGCTTAATTACTACAGGTGGGGGGGGGGGGTGGTCAAATTGACCACCCCCCCCCCCTTTAACATTTGTTTTAGTCCTTGACGACTTGGAAGAATTATCAGAGGGATAGCATCTCAAAAGTTAATGTTTTATCGTGTGTCACCACACAGGTTGGATACACCATGCGTTTTGAGGACTGCACGTCGCCGGAGACCAAAATCAAGTACATGACGGACGGTATGCTGCTGAGGGAGTGTCTGATAGACCCAGACCTGACCCAGTACTCGGTCCTCATGTTGGACGAGGCCCACGAGAGGACCATCCATACCGACGTTCTCTTTGGACTACTGAAGAAGGCCGTCAAGAAGAGACCCGACGTCAAGCTCATCGTGACCTCGGCCACGCTCGATGCTGTCAAGTTCTCAGCGTATTTCTATGAAGCTGTGAGTGCTCCAAACAAGTTTCGTAACGATTATTATTTCTCTTCATTGAGCGCTCAACTTGGGAATTGATTTAATATTCTTGACATCTTTCAATACTCTGCATAGACTTTGTATTGATATTAAGAACGTAATGAAACAATTTTGTGGGATATTGCAAAAGTTTTGGCAATCGCAGAAACAAATATATCATGTTTTTAGTTTGTGTCACAGATATGTATATTCATGTACACATTTTGTACTGCAATGGTATCTCCTCTTTGATTGATATGTTTCAGTTCATTCAAATGGTGTTATATCTACATGTATCATTTGTTGAATAATCTGATGATTAAAAGTAATTCAAAGTTTTGGGAAATTTAGAAAATTGGGTGGATAGTGATTCTTTACAATTTTGATATATGTGGATGCCCCTGTGGATATATTATAAGCAATAGAAAATTTAGCCCCTAAAACACTTCTGCTTTCGAGACAAATTGAATATAATAATTTACCGGTGCTCCCGGTAAAATTTGATTTTCAAATAGCGCCTACGGTTGTACAATGGTAGTTACCACCATGAAAATCTCAGAATATGTAGTTGTGATATATAATTTCCAAACGAGAATAGCTAATTGTTCAAAATTAGTAAAAACACATTGTTTTATAGCATAATTAATATCTTGACCTTGAGAGGGAGCTATACAACATAAAGAGTTTATTATTTACAATTTTATAACTTTAGACTCAATTTTAATAGCGACAATGATCACTGAGTATTGTAGGATCGCATATGCTTCCAATGTTCATTTGAACCGAATTCACCCCATACCAAAACTTTGTGTTACCTTTAACATGTTCACGAATAAATATCTTTTGTATCCAGCCCATTTTCACTATTCCTGGCCGCACATTCCCTGTGGAGATTCTCTACACCAAGGACCCTGAGACTGACTATCTGGATGCTTCCCTCATCACCGTCATGCAAATACATCTTACAGAACCTCCAGGTATGATGATGGTGGTGGAAGTGGTAGGGGTGGTGGTGGTTGTGGGGGTGGTGCAGGGCGCGACAAACCCGCTTGCCCGACGTCCCGGGGCAACCAAATTGAGCCGTCGGGCAAGTAAATCAAATTATCACTTGCCCGATTCGGGCAAGTGATACTTTTACAGTAATTTCCTAGTGTCCAAGAACTCTACCATTCACCCGTCAACTTCTTACCCGTCGTCAAAATCCAGAAGCAAAAAAGCGATCGTTCCGATTTCGAAAAAACTTCACAGACAGCTAGCCAGCTCAGCTAGCTCAGCGCGCATGCAACAGTGACACTTCAAGCCATGAATGCCGCTCCGCCTCCACGCACGGCCGGCCGTGAGCTAGCTAGAGACAGCTAGCGCGATCGTACCAGCTGCGAGCTTATTCGCGCTCTCTCTCTCTAGCTCTGCAGGCCGCACCGACAGGCCTTTGCTATTCTCTGATTGCCGATTGGTTGAATCACGCCAAATATGACGTCATTATTCTAGGGAAATGAACACGTGCGAATCGGAATGGAATAAACAACAGGGATTTTCTAGTAAGTACAAAAAGTCAAATGTTTGATATTTATTCATAATGACTGTTAATGATTGTGAACATATTATTTAAAACTCGCTGCTCATATAAATCAGATGAATGTTTTTGTCTCGTTTTCAATTTATTACTGCGGTCTCAAGATCCGACCGAGCGAGTCATTTTGATAATAGTATCGAGACATGGTTTTAGCGACGTTGTTTAGTCTAGTTTTTGCATACTTATCCGAGATTTATCGTAAAATATCTTCAATATTATTATTTAGTAAGAATTTATAAATTTTGGCATGATATTTATAGCAGTGAATGATGAAATAAAAATGTCCGTACTTTATTTAAAATAGTTGATTACCCATTATTTACATGACGTTTCTTGATGGAAGAGTTGACCCAAATTATTAACAGCTGAAAATTAGCCTACGTTTCCAAATGACAGCGGCTTGCACAGACACACACGTGCGTTGATCAGCTGTTTTTTCTCGATTGTGCTAGTAAACATGGAGGCACCGCCAGCCAAGAAAGCGAACTATTTTTTACAACAGGGTCATTATGCTTTTTTACATGACTGAATATTAAAAACTTAAACCTGCTTGAACCATTCTACCTTGCCGAGATTCATGTGAATCTGATTATTTATGGAGAATCAATAAAATGCGTTTTTTAAACCTTCAACCATCCTTTGTTGACCATTTTCTTTGACATATTAGGTTATTATTCAGTACAGTTACACTGTACATGTATGTGCATTAATTTGCTATCTAAAACACTAACTTATCATTACGAGATAATAAATGCTTTAACCTCGAGTCCTTTTTCGCTTTAAAGTTTTGGGCAAGTGGAAATATTGTTTGGGCAAGTAAATTGAAAACCCACTTGCCCGACAGGGCAAGTGGTGAAAAAAATTCTTGTAGCACCCTGTGGTGGTGGAGGTGGTGGTGGTGATGTTGGTGGTGGTGATGAGACTGACTATCTGGATGCTTCCCTCATCACCGTCATGCAAATACATCTTACAGAACCTCCAGGTATAATGATCATGATGATACAGATTGTGGTAGTGGTGGTGGAGGTGGTGGAAGTGTTAAGGGTGGTGGTGGTGATGGTGGTGATGAGACTGACTATCTGGATGCTTCCCTCATCACCGTCATGCAAATACATCTTACAGAACCTCCAGGTATGATGATGGTGGTGGAAGTGGTAGGGGTGGTGGTGGTTGTGGGGGTGGTGGTGGAGGTGGTGGTGGTGATGTTGGTGGTGGTGATGAGACTGACTATCTGGATGCTTCCCTCATCACTGTCATGCAAATACATCTTACAGAACCTCAAGGTATGATGATGGGGAGGATACTGATTGTGGTAGTGGTGGAGGTGGTGGTGGTGTTGGTGGTGGTGATGAGACTGACTATCTGGATGCTTCCCTCATCACCGTCATGCAAATACATCTTACAGAACCTCCAAGAATGATGATGAGGAGGATACTGATTGTGGTAGTGGTGGTGGTGGTGGTGGAAGTGTTAAGGGTGGTGGTGGTGATGAGAATGACTATCTGGATGCTTCCCTCATCACCGTCATGCAAATACATCTTACAGAACCTCCAGGTATAATGATCATGATGATACTGATTGTGGTAGTGGTGGTGGAGGTGGTGGAAGTGTTAAGGGTGGTGGTGATGGTGGTGATGAGACTGACTATCTGGATGCTTCCCTCATCACTGTCATGCAAATACATCTTACAGAACCTCAAGGTATGATGATGGGGAGGATACTGATTGTGGTAGTGGTGGTGGTGGTGGTGGAGGTGGTGGTGGTGATGAGACTAACTATCTGGATGCTTCCCTCATCACCGTCATGCAAATACATCTTACAGAACATCCAGGTATGATGATGGTGATGGAAGTAATAGGGGTGGTGGTGGTGGTGGTGGTGGTGGTGGTGATGGTGGTGGTGATGAGAATGACTATCTAGATGCTTCCCTCATCACCGTCATGCAAATACATCTTACAGAACCTTTCAGGTATGATGATGAGGAGGATACTGATTGTGGTACTGGTGGTGGTGGTGGTGGAGATGGTGGATGTGTTAGGGGTGGTGGTGTTGGTGATGGTGATGGTAGTGGTGGTGATGTTAATAGTGGTGATTTTAATAGTGGTGATGGTGGTGTTGATGGTATTGGTAGTGGCTGTGGTGATGATGGTGGTGGTGGTGAGGCTGATGATGATTGTGGTAGTGGTGGGGGTTAATGTTGGAGGCATTGGAAGTTTTAGGGATGGTGGTATTGGTGGTGGTAATACTGATGATTTAAATAGTGGAGATGGTGATGGTGGTGATGGTATTAGTAGTGGTGATGATGGTGGTGGTGGTGAGGATGATGATGATGTTGAAGCTGATGTTTCAGATTGAATTGTCAGTGCTAGTTATTTTAGTAGTCATGATGACGTGGCTTTTGATATTAAAGAAGATAATGATATTAATGATGAGTATTGTGTTATTCTATTGATAATGATTAACATTGATTTTGGTGTCAATGTTAATGATGGTTATAATGATAATGCAATAGAATTGATGGTGCTGATGACAACAAATCATGGTTACATTTGTATCAAAGTCGCACTAAATATCTTCACCGTCACAACACCATTTGGTGTAAATTCTTTACCTATTTCAGTACAGTTCTTCCCTGGACAAAAGCCTTCTAGTATTGCAAATTAAATAGCTAGCCAAGTCCTCTGTATACAAGGAGTGATTTCAAGTTCGGTGTTGAAAGCTGGTGTTGGTGTTGTGAGAACACCAACTACAACACTGAACTTGAAGTCATGCTGGTGTTGAGGTTGACCTCGGAAAATGTATCGACCTTCTAAACTGACCGTCAGTGTTGGAGCTCGGTTCAGCAGCCTTTCCGCGCTCTCCACACCAACACCTAACACCGTACTTGAAATCACTCAATACCTAACATGAAAATCTTTGGTCTTCATCACCAGGTGACATCCTCCTCTTCTTGACCGGTCAGGAGGAGATCGACACGGCCTGTGAGATCCTTTTTGAGAGGATGAAATCCCTAGGTCCAGAGGTACCTGATCTACTTATTCTACCCGTCTACTCCGCCCTTCCCAGCGAGATGCAGACAAGGATCTTTGATGCAGCCCCTCCTGGTAGTAGGAAGGTAAGAAAGAAAGAAAGAAGAAAGTGAAAATATGGAGAGAAAGGGAGAAAGAATGATAGATAGATAAATAGATAGATAGACAGATGGCCAGATAGATAGATAAAGGATGAAATCCCTTGGTCCCAAGGTACCAGAATCGATCATTCTACCTGTCTAAACCGCCCTTCCTCGCAAGATGCGTCCAGGATCTTTGAACTTTAAATTTTGCCTGTCTATTCCACTCTGTAAGAGAGAAATCAGGATGCACTAATGTCCTTTGGCAAGGCATTGATCTACATTTGCCATACTCAACCCAGGTGATGTAAATGGGTACCTGGCAGGAATTCATTCCTTGAATTGCTAGAGCGCGGTAATGACAGCCGTGCTAAAGCCAGGGTAATAATCGGGAGTGTCAAGTCTGACAGACATGAGTGCTATATAAGAATTCACTATTATTATTATTACTATTGTATAAAGAGATATTGATTGATTAATGAATCTAATGATTTTCTCAATATCTCCACCACAGGTCGTGATTGCCACTAACATCGCTGAAACCTCCCTGACCATCGATGGTATCTACTACGTGGTGGACCCTGGTTTCGTCAAGCAGAAGGTGTACAACTCCAAGACGGGCATGGACCAGCTGGTCGTCACGCCCATCTCCCAGGCTCAGGCCAAGCAGAGGGCAGGGAGGGCCGGCAGGACCGGTCCTGGCAAGACCTACCGCCTCTACACCGAGCGTGCCTACCGAGACGAGATGCTCCCCACGGCGGTGCCGGAGATCCAGCGCACCAACCTGGCTAGTACCCTTCTGTCGCTGAAAGCCATGGGCATCAACGACCTTCTGGCGTTTGACTTCATGGATGCCCCGCCCACGGAGACGTTGATCACTGCCATGGAGCAGCTTCATTCGCTGAGTGCGTTGGACGATGAGGGACTGCTCACCAAACTGGGAAGAAGGGTAAGGAACTAAGGAGGAGGATGATGGTGGTGGTGGAGGTGGTGGTGATGATGATGATGATGATATTGCGGTTGGTGAAGAAGAAGAAGGTGATGATGATGATGGTGATGATGGTGGTGCTGGTGATGATGATGATGATGATGATGAGGATGAGGATGGTGATGATGATGATGATGATGATGATGATGAGGATGAGGATGGTGATAATGATGATGATGATGGTGGTGGTGATGATGATGATGAGGATGGTGATGATGATGATGATTATATTGAGGGTGATGATGATGATGATGATGATGATGATGATATTGCGGGTGGTGAAGAAGAAGAAAGTGATGGTGATGATTAGTGCTGTAACATCACGGATATCTCCAATTCCGTTTAACCGCCAGTCAAAACCGGACGGTTTTCGGTTAAACGATTTATTAAAAAAAAAAAATAAAAAAAAAACGTTTTTTTTTTTTTTTTTTTTTTTTTTTTGACCGACTTTGTCGGCAGCAAGCCAGACCCGTGTGAAAAAGCGGGAAGGACTTTAATTTAACTGCGAGGTGCATTTGAAGGCGCCGATTTGTGCTTGTGAACTTGTCACAAATAATAGTAACATTGTCGTTTTTAGAAGAACGTGTAAGATCATTAATGTAAATTAAAAACAGTAGAGGACCTAGGATAGAACCTTGTGGTACGCCCTGTGTAAAAGTTGGATGAATTATTATTATAAACTACACTTTCAAACCAAGATGACAGACAAATTGGAGTGTTGTTCTAGTTTCGGAGTGGTGAGTCAACACACAGATTACTGAGCTGGGAGACATTGCCAGGCATAGTGCCAGGTGGAGGGGCATAAATCGAAACTTTAAAAAAAAAAAAAAAAAAAAACGGGAAAACGAAACCGTCCAATTGAAAACGGAATCCGCCATGGGCGGTCGGATACCGGACGGTTAAACGTTTGACTACAGCACTAGTGATGATGATGGTGGTGGTGATGATGATGATCTTCATCACCTTCTTCTTCTTCACCAACCGCAATATCATCATCATCCATCATCATCATCATCATCACCACCACCACCATCATCACCATCATGATGAGGATGGTGATGATGATGATATTGTGGGTGGTGAAGAAGGTGATGATGATGATGGTGATGATGGTGGTGGTGGTGATGAAGATGATGATGATGACGACGGTGATGATGATGATGATGACAATGATGACGATGATAATAATATTGCGGGTGGTGAAGAAGAAGAAGGTGATGATGCTGATATAGTGATGAGGATGAGGATTATATGAGTGTAAGTGGTGATACGATGATGATTATGGTGGCAATAATGATGATGCTGATGCTGATGGCAGCTTGGAACATTATGAATCCAAAATTCCATGTACTACACATCCTATTTCAATCAGTTTACTGAATCTTGCTGTCTCTCTCTCTTGATCTAATTGCGATGAGATTCAAGTTTTTGAGACGGACAATACTTGACAGCATCACTGCCCAGCGTGAAGGGGTTTTGGGTCATTTTGACATCTCAGTAACCTGCAGATGTTTGTAATGTCGAGAAGGCACTGAACAATCACAGTGCATGAAATGAAAGGCACATTCTCTTGAAACTGGACCACAAAATAACCTTCCATGATGCACATCTCTTTTATCTCCTAGATGGCTGAGTTTCCTCTAGAGCCCATGCTGTCCAAGGTTCTCATCATGTCCGTTCATCTGGGTTGCAGCGAAGAGACCCTCACTGTGGTATCCATGCTCTCTGTGCAGAATGTCTTCTATAGACCAAAGGTGAGTGAGACCTTGTTACCTTCCGCAGTTAATGTGTTTTCTTCCTTTTGATCTTACATGAAATTGAATGTGTGGGACTTAATTTTTATTTATTATCTGAGGTATAGCTCTTCTTCTCACCTTGTGAAGGAATAGATTTAAGATTCGGGTCTATTAATTAAAAAATGCACAATATCCCTCAGTTGATACGTGAAAAGACCAATTATACATAGTATGATATAAGTCAGATACAGTCAAACCTGCTTAAGTGCCCACCTGTATAGAAAGGCCACCTGTCTACAAAGACCACATTTTTTGTTTCCCTTGAATATGGTTTCTTGTTGAAACATATACTATAGGAACCTGTACATAAAGCCCACCTGCCTATGATAACCATTTTCTTGTCTCCTTTGGGCCTTGGGTGGTCTTTAAAGGTATAGACCAGTTTTGGAAACGCCCCTCTCCAAAAATGAAATGGGAGCTTTTATTACCAATCATGTGAAAGAATATTTTGACTAATACGTGATAATACAAATTTTCAGGGGAAACCGCTTACCCGGTACTTATTGATATATTTGGTAGATTATCATATCTATCAGGCCTGGATAGATATCCCGTAGTCCTATATACATCTTTCTGTTTACAGTGCTTGTAACTTTACCAAGACTGGGCCAAATTTCTTATCATTTTGATGATTCCAGAACCTTGCAGTACACACCAATACTTATATGCTAGATGATCAACCATTTCTAAATTGATTCCACAACGTTTCTTTCACAATGCAATCGCATGACCAGAACTGGTCTATACTTTTAAAGACGGGTTTCACTGTATAACCTTCTGAGCTCTTGTAAACTTGTTCTTAAAGAGAAGTTTGAGTTCTGGGAAGAGGTGAAAAATAATTTGTGAGCGTTATCATTCTTATCATGCAAGTGTGGAAGAACATCAGATAAGACATGTTCCCTGAAAAGCATGGCTCTTCAAATGCCTTCATATTCTAAATATGTCATGTACATCGTAAAACTTGGGGGGTAGGTTTTTTACGCCACGTGTTCGTGTAGTCACTTAAAGATTTTAACTTTTTTGAGGCACTTCTTGATCATTTTGAAGCGCAATTTTTTTAGGGCTTCAATATTAAACCATATCACAGACACTGGTAACATGTAGGACCGTGTACCTCAGATTTAACATTGTTAAACGATCCCTTTAAGATGACTTCTTCCACTCCTCACTTTCCTCTTCAGGACAAGCAAGGTCTAGCAGACCAACGCAAGGCCAAGTTCCACCAGCCAGAGGGAGATCACCTGACCCTGCTGGCTGTCTATAACTCCTGGAAGAACAACAAGTTCTCCAACCCTTGGTGCTTTGAGAACTTTGTCCAGGCTCGTACCCTGCGCAGGGCTCAGGATGTCCGCAAACAGCTTCTTGGAATTATGGACAGGTACGGGGAGATTTGTCATGAAAGAAAAGAATTGTGATTTTAAAGAGGAGCTTCATATAAAGCTTTAGGTCTTGAAGATAAATGTGTCCATCCCTTTTGAAATTCAAGCTTTGTTTAAATATGTTAAGTTGGTACTTTGAGAACTTTGTCCCGAGCGCGTACCCTACGCAGGGCTCAGGATGTCCGCAAACAGCTTCTGGGAATTATGGACAGGTACGGGGAGATTGTCTGTGCATTACCTGTTGAAAACACTGACTATCAAAGAATTTTACCTTTTCTCCATTTCTTAAAAGTTGTTCATGTTGTAAATTCTACTTTTCCTGTATTCAGTATTTGTGGGCTTACTCCAAATCATTGAGGCAATGCGCCTGCAGGGTGGTCACGCTACACGACCTTTTGAGAAAAGAAAACAGAAGATCAGGCGAAGTTTTGTATATTTGCAGTAGGGTTTTCACAAAGTATTAGTTAATAAGACCAGATCATGTGTAGATCTATGAGACGGGTTGATTTGACAAATATTACCCCCAACATTTTCTGTGAATTAATGGGCATGTTTTCACAAAAGGTCAGGTAACGCGACCACCCGACACGATACAATGACCCGATGATTCGAAGTATTAAACCGTATTTGTGTGTTTGATGAAACTTATGTTTGTTTGTTTTTTAAATAATTTGTTAATGACAGGCACAAGTTAGATGTGGTGACTTGTGGAAAGAACACTGCTAGGGTTCAGAAGGCTATCTGCAGCGGTTTCTTCAGGAATGCTGCTAAGAAGGTAAGGCACAGTTTATATAAATAAGTGAGTAAAACAATAACTAAAGTAAATCAAATGCCACTTTTTTTTCTTTCTCGTTATACTTAATTGTATATGTTTTTTAAAAAGAGATTTACATTAATTCATAAATGTTTCAAATAACGTGATAATAATGTTAATAATACCAACAATAGTATTGATGAATGGTGGAATATGATAAATAGTAATGATATTAATGCAAATCCTAATGCTAATGGTAATGATAATGACAAGGAAAAAATAAAGGAGAAAACTAATACTAGAAATAATAAGTACTTTGAATGTTCTTGAATAATGAAACATAAACAAAACTAAATTATTCATACTCTTCCCAAGTTGTTTAATTTTTAAAGTATGTAAAAATTTGATTTGTTTATGTTTCTTGAGTATGTGATGTATTAAAGCTTGGTATATAACAAAGGCCCTAATTCAACCAGTCCACCTTGCATTCTTGAGAAATGAGAAACACACACACAAAAACAAAATTTACAAGGGGTGTGAATAATTTAGTTGTTAATTGCAGTTGTCCAGTGATCTAGTGGGTAGGTCACCCGACTGCAGACCACAAGGTACTGGGTTCATATCCGAGCCCGGCACTAACGTCCTTTGGCAAGATAATAATCTACATCTACACCCAATTGTTAAATGGCTACCCGGTAGGATGCGATGGTTATTATAGTTTGCTCAGCATTGACAGCGTCTCTAAATTTCCTGGCTGGAATGCTCCCCAGGGAGTGGAGAATGTGCATGCATTTTGTGTGTGCAAGCCTGAATCCAATGACGGGAAATGATATATTTGTAAAGTGCTTAGAGACATTGTCAATGTATTAAAGGCCATCAGTACTAGTGTAAAGGAGGGATAAGACCACACTGCAAGGTCACTGGACAGGTGGTTATCTCATCAACTCTGCTCACAAATAACATAAGATAAAGAGGATCACGGGGGACCAATGGTCACCGATTAGGCATTGTTTGTTATATAGAGGGTGCAAGTATCTACAAGTAGTGCAGTGTGGCTTTAAGCGCTATAGAAAAGCGAAAAATTGTTTTATTTTGAATGACAAATGATAAATTGATTGATATCAATGCTTGTTTTGTTTTGTAGGATCCTCAAGAGGGATATAGGACTCTTGTTGACGGTCAGGTCGTCTATGTCCATCCTTCAAGTGCTCTCTTCAATCGACAACCAGATTGGTAAGTCTTTCCAATACGTGCAGGAGGGTGTTTCACAAAAATTCTAAGTTGAACTTATCTCTAAGTTGGACTTCAAAATTATGGGGGTGTTTCATGAAGCTGTTGGTAAAGTTACGCATGACTTTACGAACGACTTGTATATGAAAAGCCAAATGGAATGCTCAATCATTATTAAATACATCAACTAAAGTTGAACTGTGCAGATGTAGATTAACATTCTTAAGATAACAAACATTTTTAATGCAAAGTATATTTTTTGCCATAATTTAATTGAGGTTATTGAAAATATCAGAAAAACTTGGGGCATCCTATCTGGCACTTCATATACAAGTCGTTTGAAATTAATGCGTAACTTTATAAACAGCTTAATGAAACACCCCCCAGGTAAAATTATAAAAAAAGAAAAAAAGGATTTGCACTCGGCATGAATAATGCCTTGTATAATTAACCACTTTTTGTTATCTCTGCTGGCTCCATGACATCCTCTTTATCCCTTCATTCGTCCTTGTCTCCTTAGATCAAGATTGATTTAAAGTTCCAAAATTAAGTTCTTCCATGTGGTAAATCTCAGGCCTAATAATTATTTGTTTTCTCAACAACAAAAAAATCCTGATTTTGTTGTCTTCTTATTTTCTGATATTACCCCTATTTTTCCCCAATTTTCTCACTCTAAAGGCAGGGAATGTTGTCATTTTTTTTTTTTTTACTCAAGGGGGGGGGGGGGGGGGGGAACCTTTTGTTTTTTTAGTGCTCACTATCACCCCTGAATTCTATATTGGGAGTTGTTTACTGAATTATAGAGACAGTAAAAAAGTATCCTATGAGGAAGATAATGTGGCACAAAGACATTATTTGAGTTGTACATAAAGATAATATGTATAGACTCATGCAGTGAAGTCAACCAGCAGCAGAAAATGTAGTCCATCCAAATTACAGTTAAATCAAACAAATTACCTGAAGGACTCTGGATACCAGTTTAATTTTTTTTTTAAACAAGCATCATGGACAAAAGATTTTGGTTTTCATTCAGCTTGAGATTGAATTTGGATACCTATTACAGTCAAACCTGTCTACAGCGACCGCCCAAGGGAAACAAAAAATGTGCTTGTTGTGGACAGGTGGTCTTTGTAGACAGGTGGTCACTAAAGCAGGTTTGGCTGTATTGATATAGAAATATTTTCTTGAAATTGCATGTTCCCCCAAGAGTACTTCCCGACGATAAACACTCAAATAATTTCTCTGTTTTTGTTTAATTCAGGGTGATATATCATGAGCTTGTGTTGACAACCAAGGAATACATGAGGGAATGCACCACGGTCGATCCGAAGTGGTTTGTGGAACTCGCCGCTTCCTTCTTCCGCTTCTCCGACCCGACCCGACTGAGCAAGGCCAAGAAGCAGCAGCGTCTTGAGCCCCTCTACAACAAGTATGAGGAGCCCAACGCATGGAGAATCTCCAGGCAGAGATTGCGTAGAAACTGAGCAGGGTAGTGTGTTACCCGCCTTGGGGGTCTGGCTATTGTCGGTCAAGAACTTGCATGAAAATGTACAGGTGGGACTGAGGTAATCTGCCAGCCCTTATTGGACTATAAAGAACCACATCTACAGCCTCTAAATATGAGGTGCATGAGGGCCTCGGTGTCTGGGCCTCTCTACAACAATCTTAGAAACTGAACATGGTAGTTTGTCTGTGAATAAGAGTGTGGTTTACCTCAGGGATATGGCAGATATTCGTCATGGACTCTCTTAAAAATGAACAGGTGGAACTGAAGTTATCGACAAGCAGTCCTTAAAGGACACTGAAAGTGTCTTGGAGTCCATGTAGGGAGAGTATCCGGGCAAAGAAACAGAGCAGGGTAGTGTGTTGCTTGCCTTAGGGATACGGCTTCTATTGGTCAACAACTTTCATGAAAAGAAACATATGGGACTGAGCAATCTTGAAGCATTCTTCAAACTGCCGACCCCCCCCCCCCTCCCCCCCCAAAAAAAACCCACAGTATTGTTACTTTAAAACTAGGAAAGCAACTTGTCATTATTACTCAACTTTAATACAAAATAAGTCGCGATTCATACGCCCTTCAAAGCAGGCTGCAGATACAAAGTTTGTATCTAGATTCTAGAGAGCTTGACATTTTGTGTGTGAACGGTTAAACGTGTTTAAAGTGGATGGAGCGTGCGCTTTGTTTGATATGACATGACCTTCAATGCGCAAAGGCACTACTGCGCATTTTAAGAGCAGTAGTTAATCATGAAACGATTAACGATCGCACCGAAATTTCTGTGTGTGAATGATGTCGTATGTACAGCTGATTAGTTTAAAGCCCTTTAAACTAATCATGTTTATGGAATTTTAGCTGTGTGTCAAAGGGCTGTTTGAATCCAGAGACACCTACTGGTATGTCTTTAAGAAAGTCAAGTGACTCTTCTTAATCACTCCTCTTTTCACTTGATCTCTCGTGGTGTAGCGCACTTGAGGAAATTATTGTAAAACAGGGATGCGATTTTTTAGGCAAAAGCCTGAATTCAAGCCCTGGCGATTTATTTTCAGACCATAGTTTAGGCTTATTAAAAAATAGCTCATTCTCTGTGATTGTTAGGCCCTCTGATCGATCCTAACTGGCATCCCTGTGTAAAAGAGGAGCAACTGGAAGTGCCGGTACTGCACCAGTTTTTAAAATATATTTTGTTAATAATTTTTAATATTTCAGTTTTAATTTTACATTCAAATGCTGTGTGTAGTAGAGTGGACAAAAACGACAAAACATTCAAGAGGTATTTATATGTGGTGTAGGCCTTTGCTCTCCTCATTTCTCACCATGACTCCATTTTAAAAAACATGTCATCACTGACAAATGACAGTTTTTGTTATAAGCTACTGAAATCCTTGCTTCTGATTGGTTATCAGCTGATTTTTGTCATTGAAAAAGGGCTTTGTGAAACGGGTCCCAGGGGGGTGTTTCACAATACTTGTCATCACTGACAATTGACAGTTTTTGTTATAAGCTAGTGAAATCCTTGCTTCTAATTGGTTATCAGCTGATTTTTGTCATTGAAAAAGGGCTTTGTGAAACAGGTCCCAGGGGGGTGTTTCACAAAACTTGTCATCACTGACAAATGACAGTTTTTGTTATAAGCTACTGAAATCCTTGCTTCTGATTGGTTATCAGCTGATTTTTGTCATTGAAAAAGGGCTTTGTGAAACAGGTCCCAGGGGGGTGTTTCACAAAACTTGCCATCACTGACAAATGACAGTTTTTGTTATAAGCTACTGAAATCCTTGCTTCTGATTGGTTATCAGCTGATTTGTCACTGATTTTTGTCATTTGTCATTGAAATAGGGCTTTGTGAAACGGGTCCCAGGGGGTGTTTCACAAAACTTGTCATCACTGACAAATGACAGTTTTTGTTATAAGCTACTGAAATCCTTGCTTCTGATTGGTTATCAGCTGATACGTCACTGATTTTTGTCATTTGTCATTGAAAAAGGGCTTTGTGAAACGGGTCCCAGGGGGGTGTTTCACAAAACTTGTCATCACTGACAAATGACAGTTTTTGTTATAAGCTACTGAAATCCTTGCTTCTGATTGGTTATCAGCTGATTTGTCACTGATTTTTGTCATTTGTCATTGAAATGGGCTTTGTGAAACGGGTCCCAGGGGGGTGTTTCACACAAAACTTGTCATCACTGACAAATGACGGTTTTTGTTACAAGCTACTGAAATCCTTGCTTCTGATTGGTTATCAGCTGATATATCACTGATTTTTGTCATTGAAAAGGGGCTTTGTGAAACAGGTCCCAGGGGGGTGTTTCACAAAACTTGTCATCACTGACAAATGACAGTTTTTGTTATAAGCTACTGAAATCCTTGCTTCTGATTGGTTATCAGCTGATTTGTCACTGATTTTTGTCATTTGTCATTGAAATAGGGCTTTGTGAAACAGGTCCCAGGGGGGTGTTTCACAAAACTTGTCATCACTGACAAATGACAGTTTTTGTTATAAGCTAGTGAAATCCTTGCTTCTGATTGGTTATCAGCTGATATGTCACTGATTTTTGTCATTTGTCATTGAAAAAGGGCTACGTGAAACGGGTCCTTTGTCTTCCTTTTATCACTTTCTCTTACCTAGTATTTTCTCTTCATTGTAAAACGGGCCCCTGGTCTTTCCTATTCTCACTCTTTCACTTTCTCTTAACTAGTATTTTCTCCTCACCCTCCTTCTCTGTATCTTTGCTTTCCCAATTTTCATTCTTGCACCCATATGACAATAGGCCTACTTTGGAACATGCAGAACAGATTATTTCTTTTAGCCCATATCACAAAACCTTTATTTGTTCACATCCATTACCCACTTCCGTTATCCCACCATCAATATTCTTTGATCTAAGGAGTCCCTACTGTTTTGTTATTTCAATACTATTGTATTTTGTGCAGTATCCTTGTGTTATTACTTTTGAAAATTGCACTCAATTCAGCCGCTAGGCTGCCATGTACAATGTTTTTTTTATACCAAAATAAATATATTTCTGTTTGTTAGGGGTTGGGTACAGGTCGGGAAGGTTTCAAAATCTATTTTGTTGTATGTAAACTTGTCATTGTTGAGGGCACGCCTGTCGAGAGGTATATGACAAGAACATAAACTATGAAATCTTGGGAGTCATCAACAAAGAAAGTTCAATATGTAAATTTGTAAAAAAGCATTTAGTATGACAAATAATATGTGAAGATGTAATTAAAACTGATATGAAAACTGATCTGAAAGCTGATATTCTTGCATAATTTGTTTTGTCCTGTTGCACATTATGATTGATTGAAAGTCATTGTAATAATCAAGTCTTATCAAACCTTATTTTGTTTGTGGGAGAGGGTAGGGAGGTAGCTTTTAGACAAGGCCTCGCGCGCTGCTTGTCTGCCGAGCATGATCTGAAAATAGACTAACGCAGTGTGGCTTTACAGCAGTGATCGTTGGACCGAGCCGCTTCAGCACCTCTTCCCACAGATCACAGTCGTCGCGCGATTAGTCTATGTATTCAGGCGCGTTTAGAGAAATACAGCACGAGTGCCTTGACTAAAGGCTAATGGGGAGGGGGCTTCTGAGCTTGCCACATATGGCAATACATGTAACAGGAGTTATTATTTTTAAGCAAATTATTATGTGTGTAATTTCATCTTTATTGGTCCATGGTAATACACAGAAATTCTGTTTTCATTAGCTTTGTTACAAGGTACAATAGCTTTAAAATTAAAATGCACATAGAACATAAAACGAATCACACCATTGATTTACAATTCGTATATATTTATATATATTATATATATATGCATATGAATATTTACTCACATATGATATATGCAATTCATTTTATGAATGCATTTAATATACATATTGGTTTCAGAATATTTAAATTATACTTGTCTGGTATGGTATCATGACATGTATCCTGTTAAGGTCCTTTTTATATATAGTTATGAACTGTTATGCTACGTCTACACTAGACCCCTAGCATTAAAAACTGGTACAAAATAAGATAGGAAGATAGGAACTGTTGTTAGCTGGTCTCCAATATCAAAAACTGACAAAGCATACACATTCCCCTTTAAACAAATCAAATAGATTTAAATAAATGAAAACAAGGCAAAAAGAAACGTAACGTAATAAACAAAATCATGAACACAGATATTTAAGCTATGAGCAGGATTGGCACCAAAACACAATTAAACTCATCGGAGCTGATCTGTCGATACCGAATATAATCCGTAGCATATGTTTCAAGATATGTATAGATATTTATGGGTACTTTCGGCCCTCTTAGATAAAACGTAGAAAATTACGTGTTTTTTTTAATTTTACCAAAGGTGGTTAATTTTAGTAGTCTATTATCAAGGTAAATGGCTAAAAAAAGAAGAAGTAACGTTGATATATTTCTTTTGGATTGTAGGATTGATTTCTGAAAATTACTCTTTCTATATGAAATATAACACGCTTACATGGTGATACCCTTTTCAACGCCCCAGCACATGAACTAATCGCTGAGGAAACTGTTGTTAGCCGGTCTCGAGTACCACATTCTTGCTCATTTCTAACATTGTGAAAACTGACAAACCATACCTATTCTCCTTTAAACAAATCAAATAGACTGAATAAAAGTAAACAATGCAAAAATGAAACGTACTGTCCTCTAGCGACGCCCCTGCATGTAGCATTAACATAATGTCAAAAATGTGTCTAAACAATCAAAGCGATATAGTTCCTTCTTTGTGTATTTAATTATCCAAACACAAATATAGCTCTATTTATTAAAATCAATCATGAATAACATACATTCTAAATCAATGGCATTAACCATGGTTCATTGTAGAGGTGTTTGTGGTCCAGCGGACAATTCACTGGACAGTAAACCATGAGGTGTAGGGTTCAAATCCTTGCTGTACATAACACTTATGTTGCAAGACGTTAATCTACATTTAAACTAGGTGTAGTAAGTTGGTACCTGGTAGGATATATTCCCTGAATGCATCACAATTTTGATTTGATTTGATTAGATTTCTGCATGTTTACAAATACAATAAATGAATAAGAGAGAATAAATAAACATAAGGTATAATACACCGGGATAATACAAAATAAACAAACAATATATCTTCATGTGACAATGTTATTTACATAATATATATAAATATAATAATAACAAACTCAATATTTTTATAACATATTATAAATTCAAAGTGTTATCCGAACTATCTGTGGAAAAATTGCAGGCGACCGCAATCAGAAGACCTGCACCTAAAATACACATATTACTAAACCTTAGAAGCTCAGACCTAGTTGCAGCCCTTATACGATATATTGGACTAAATAAGGCCCAGTGCATTTGTCACCTGAACATAGCCATACATGCATATCGGAGCAGCAAGTTATATTTGCAGTCATTAAAACATGAACTATGGTAATCTACTTGTATGAATCAATTTTGTATAAATATAGTTCAAAGCTCTCGAGCTTCTAGGTTTTGGGTGTCCAACATTAACCTCTTCACATCACCTAGCATGTACACATGTAACAGTACGTGGAGATCACTTAAAGGACTTATGATTTTTGTTTAGCACCAGTCAATATTTTTCCAATGTGTGTAATGTTTTATATGAAAGTATATAATAGTCTTAGCAGACAAAGGAACATTATTAAAAAGAGGGTCTTTCAAGCACAGTGTTTGATACAAAATGCATATAGCTTGGGACCTTGGGTAACAAATAATTATGATGTTCTGCACAAAAAAAGACCAAAAAAAAAAAATTACTTTTAAAGAGCAATCTAACCCTTGTAATAAGTTGGTTTGTACGAATTAAGCACAAATATCAGAAATAGAATGGCAAAAGTTTGAAATGAATCGGATCAATAGTAAGGAAGTTATGAATGTTTGAAATACGAGTGCAAGTCTACTAAGTCTATGCGATTAGTAACAGCTGTGACTTGGCTGACGGCCATAGATTTTGTACACAATTTTTGTTTGCACTTATACTATTTCTAATTGACTCGTGTACAAAAGTTTTGATATTTTTTTTTTTTCTCGAGCACAAATGATATAACACGTGTGCCTATTAGTTTTTGACATTTATAATTTTACTCGTGTGTTTTTATGGGAATATTCCCGATGCTTGATGATGCCTAGGGTCAATGAAATGTTTTAAAATATTATTGATGAAATGATGGTAGGTGTTAGGGATAGGGATTTTGTTAGGCTTGTTTTTAATGCGCCTCAGTTGGATATAGACGGGTTAGCCTCCCATTTATTCGTTGGGAGCAGATGAATCACAAGGAACTTGTTTCAAAACATGCTTCAATCCCATGAAAATATTGGCCTCGATGAAAACATGGACTTCAACGGGATACACTTGGCAATACCAGAAGGGGGGAAGTGGGTCAAAAAAAGAGGTTCTAAACAATCAAAGAGCGCCTGTTCAACAAAAAGAGTGCTATTTAAATGCGAAAAAATGACAATATGTGGTGCCCAAGGGCAATGGTGACAGGCATATGTCGGATAGCAAAGCATCCTAACTGGAACACAGTTTAGGCAAGGATCGATACACGGAGCAGCGAGTGTATGCGGTAGACATGTACAGGAAAGCGGGTATTCCAGTCAACACCAAATGCGGCATTGCTGAGATTAAACAAATTAAGATTACCGAGCGCATGGCAAATTATCGTGTTGTGCTTGTCTCTTAGGGATCATTTAGATTTCATCACCTATGCATGCCCAGAAGAAAGAGATAACACCATCTACCGGTACGTCCACGATTGCCACTACGACCTCATCACATCCGTGAGTGGTTTCTATGAGAAGTCCTATTCTGTGAAAAGTGTTTTAAGGTCTACAGCTCAAAAGACTAACATATACCTGCACCATTGCCTGCAAGATATGTGCCGTGACAGTAACTGCCCACGTACCCCTACCGAGAACAACGAGTGCAAGCGATGCAAAGAACGCTATCGCAACTTCAAGAACGAGTGGTGCTTCAAGAAACATCGGGCAAATAAGGTTTGTGAGCGTTTTTTCCAATGTGAAATATGCCAAACACTCTGTAGCAAGGGGCAATTAAAAAAGCGAGGCAAAGAGCACATCTGCGGCCAAACGCTGTGCAAAATATGCAGAAATTTTGTCGATCCTGGGCATAAATAATGCCACATACAACGAGAAGATCCATTTACGCTGAGAGACCAAAATGATGAAGAATGGGGGGTAGCTAGAAGAAGGTGCCAATGAGCTTCTGAAGGAAGAGCGACCCAAGAATACCAAGTATGTATTTATTTACTTTGAATGTACCCAGGATACGGGTAAACATGCACATACCCAACTATATTCTGTGGCTCAGAGGGCTTGCAAATTCTGCGCCCAGCAACCTTTCGAACAGGACTGCGCCACTTGTGGCAATTAGGCGGGAGAAAAACAATGTGTTGTTCAAGGACCAAATACCGGCGATGATTTTGGGGAACTGGTGTTTGGATCGGAAAAGAACCGTTGTGCTACCTTTATTGCACACAATTTTAAAAGCTACGACGGCATATTTATTCAAGATTACCTGTATCGCAATTTGCATCATCCCAGGTTGATCTTTGTCGGTGGCAAATCATTAGTACGGCCGTGCCCTTCAATGCCAGTCGGTTTGTCGACTTGCTGAAGTTCTTAACCATGCCGCTCTCTGCATTACCAGCAACGTTTGGGGTAGAAGAACTCAATAAGGGTTCCTTTCCACATTTCTTCAACACCGACTCAAATACGCACTACAGGGGACCTACGCATGATGCTAAATTCTACTATCCGGAGGGTACGTCATCCAAAAGAGGGAAACGTTTCTTATCGGGTACGACTGCGGGAGAGGTATCGTTTGGGCGGGAGTTTGTCATGTCGAAAGAAATACCTGCCTATACCGCGTAGTGATGTAGACATTTTGAGAAGATGCCGTCTTCAGTTCAGGACCCTGTTTATGGAAGTTTCACAACGCTTTGACGATGATCTCGGCGTTGACCCTCAGTCCAGTTGCATCACCATGGCTGCAGCCTACTATCTCGGCTTCAGAAGAAACTTTCTCGAGGAGAACACGATTGCCATCCTAGCGACCGAAGACATCCAATCCAACAAAGCAATACGGTGAATGTCCCATGTTGCTGGACAGGAGCAATTGTACATTGTACATCGACATGCACGCAATAAACGTGAGGTCATGCAGGGCTGCCAAATACAAGGTCAATGGTTGTTGCAAACAAAATAAAACCATCAATGAATTCAACGGCTGTTTTTGGCACGGATGCATGACCCAAGTGATATTCCCTCGATACTGACAGTGGGAGAAGAGGATTCATGAAAACAATGGGAGAGTTGCACTATACCTTGGAGAAGAAAAGGTAGGTGCAAACCATCCTCGAAGATTGGCATTACGTCACCATGTGGGAATGTGACTGGAACGATGAGGAAAAACCCTAGCTCCATCGACGCATCAGAGAGATGCATCCTAATCCAGTCCCACTTGATCCCCGTGCATCTTTTTACGGTGGACGTATAACGCAAGCTGCTTGCTCTACAAATGCAAGGAGGGAGACAAAAATCAAGTACGTAGACTTTCACATCGCTCTATCCAAGCATCAATATAATTGGATCGTATCCCCTTCGCCAACCCAGATCGATTCATTACCCAACAATTCAATGACGTGTCTGCTTAATTATGACGATCTCATCATCTGCAAGGTACATCTTACCTCCTCAAGACCCTTTCCATCCCGTCCTGCCCATCAAAGTGAATGGGAAACTCCTATTCCCGTTGTGTAGCACTTATGCGGAAAACTATCAACAATCGCGTTGCAAACATACCGATAAGGAAAGGATGCTTCGAAGTACCTGGGTTTCCCTCGAACTGCAAAAAGCAATCCAAAAGAGGTACAGGATATTAAAAATCGAACCCGTCCGGCACTTTTGCGACAAATCAAAATACAACAAGGAAGTCATTCGCCCAAGTGTGGATAAAGGTCTGTTTACGGAATCAATCGACACATTCGTGAAAATCAACCAGGAGGCATCGCGACGGCCAGACTGGTGTCTCACGGAGGAGGATAAAGCCGAGTACATCGCCGATTATCACAAACATGAAGGGATTGAACTGGAACCAGAAAATAATCAAGAAAATTAACAAAGGTTTATGTTCACTCAGCAAACTATAATGCTCAATTCATTCCGGAGTAGGTTTGGGATGAGAAATAATGTCCCTGAGACCGACATCGTCTCTGACCCCGCTCAAATATACGAGCTCCTAGCTGACATCGGATGAAATCGAGATCAATGACGTCAATTTTGTCAATGATGAAGTAGTAAAGGTTCGAACCGTCAAGAAGGACGAGTTTGAAAAAATTATTTCCAATTAAGGCAAACGTCATGATTGCTGCCTTCACGACGGCGCAAGCAAGAATACAATTGTTTGAGGTTTCAGACCGGTTAGGGGATCGTGTACTCTACTACGATACAGACAGCATGAGTGAAAGATCCAACATATGCCGCCTGGAGAATGGTGTCCTCCACTCGGCGACCATCTGACAGATGAAGTAGATGGGAAGTACATCACATTCTTCATCTCGAGAGGCCCTACAAACTATGCATACAACACCCACGGAACAACGTGCAAAGTGAAATTGAGAGGTGAAATAAGGACGTATGACAATATTTGGAAATCTCTAGTAGGTATGAATTTATTTGTACTATTTAACAACGCCAACTTGGTAGGTTAACTGCACGGTTAAACTACCTGGTCATGCTAAGGCTTACGTCTGCATTTGTTTAATCAGGATGATGATAAAAAAGCCGGGGATTGAAGATCAGACATCCATTACGGAAACGTCAACCATTATTATATAACTAAGGCAAAAATCCAGAGATTTGATTGGATCCTTGACCTATTGTGAAAAGCGTGTCGTTAGTAACTACAATATTGGATTGTTGGACTGCCAGACCTTTTCTATATATGTCATCATCTCCAACCGTGAGAATGAGAACCAATAAGTAAACTTTTTCATCTTCAAAATTATGATTTTATGGTTAAAAACACAAAATATGGACAACAAACCCAGGGTACAAATAAGGACGTATGGCAATATTTGGGAATCTCCAAGGTATACATTAATTTGTACCATTCAACAAAGTAAACTAGATAGGCTAAATGCACGGTTAAAATACCTGATCATGCTGAAGGAAAGAATGGAAAATGAAGAAGAGGTGAGACATGTTTGGTTTTTTGATTTGTGATTTTAAATTTCATTTCCTTCACGTCTGAATTTCATGTTTTTTCGTTGGTTTTGTTTTGATTTTTGTTTTGTTATTGTGAAAAGCGTGTCATTAGTTACTAAAATATAAGAGATTTGATAGGATCCTTGACCTATTGTGAAAAGTTCGTCATTAGTTACTAAAATATAGGATGATTGGACTGCCAGACCTTTTCCATATGAACAATTGTCATCAATACTAACCGTGATCTTTAGACCTTGAGCGAGAACGATCTTTATAGTATATGACATTTACAAAAGTTGAGTTATATTTCAAACTTATATTATTGTTATTATTTCTTGAAAATATCTGGAAATCGGACATCTGAGGACAAAGAAGTTAGGAGAATGATGCAGGGAGTACTCCCAAGGCGAAGAGAATCTTAAATACCTAGTGAACTTTTTCATATTCAAAATAATGACTCTATGGTGAAAACACAAAACATGGACAACGAACCTGTGGTACAAATAAGGACGTATGGCAATATTTGGGAATCTCTGAGGTACAAATTAATTTGTATCATTCAACAAAGTCAACTCGATAGGTTAAATGCACGGTTAAACTACCTGATCATGCTGAAGGCTTACGTCTGCATTTGTTTTATCATGATGATGATAAAGAAGAGTGTTTGAAGGGCAAAATAGGGGGTATGGCAGAAGAGATGGAGGGGTGTACAAAAGAGACGGAATGGTCCAAAGGGAAAGAGTCGATAAAGTAGAAAAATTGCATGAATCTTCGGAAAGCCGAGCTAAGAGTCTTAGCAACACAATTCGAGGGTTTATTCCAGTATCATGATGGTAGTGAAGAAGAGACGGAGGGTGCAGATGGAAGCGACAACCAAGGTTTGACATTACCTTAACAAAGAATACTTCGTAGACAACCCTAATAATATAGATGACAAATTTATTCTATTTTAACATGTTGTATATCGATCGACTTTCTGAGTTTAAACTCGCACACCTGCACGGGCCCCAAAAAGAAGAAAAAAACCTTTCTATTATGTTTTTATGTTTTTAAGATGTTTATACTTATACGTTATGTACAATGTATGCTGTACAATTATGTTAACAGCTTTTAACTATATGTATGGTGAATTTATAAAATAATGTGACTTGGGTTCTATTTCTCTAGTTAAAAAGGTTTTGTATATTTTATCTATGTTCTATTGTAACATAATTAAATTGTAATTGTTATTTTTGTATCCAAATCTGTTTTGCATGAAGTTGTCCACATTGAAAAGGAAACAAATAAACTAAAAGAAAGTAAAATTCTGTACTACATAGGGTTTCATTTCATTGATGTGTGTATTCTACGTCAGAATAGTCGTACAACATACAACGTAAGACCAGAATGATGTTTGAGAGAGTTCAAACATATTTATGCATACATCAAAGTGTTGGGGGAAAGTGCAAAGAACTCGGCGATATGAACAGGTCTGAGTAAAACAACCTTCAATAATTGTCGAAAGCCTTTTGAAAGGGTCGTCAAGTCAATGCACGATCATTAAGAAACAACAGTTCTATTGCTGAAAAGAGGTAATTCAAAACAAAAGACGGTGTGAAAGTGCAATGAACTCGGCGGGTGATATGAACAGGTCAAAACAAGCTCCAGTTCTCGAAAGTCTTGCGAGAGGGTCAATAAGTTAATGCACGATCAACGAACAAAAATTTTGCTGAAAAGAGGTAATTCAAATACAAAAGACACTAGACCTATACAAAAACCAATACCCTTTACAAATAGGCTACAATACGCTTCCTCGTATTGCCAGGCGAAGATCACAGTATGGGTAAATACACACACCCTTTCCTTAACTTAGTTGATCGAACAAAAGATATTGGTCCAACCTCCATCGGCATTGTAATCATTCCTCAGAAAATTGAACACAAAGTATAGAAAGAAAGTCAAAGAGTCAAAATTCCGTAGACACACATGTTTTAAGTAACTTTTCTTTCGTTAAAGAATTAGTCCTACAAGAAAATGCCTATCCAATATTCTAAACGTCAAAAATTCCTATAAAAACACACGAGTACAATTCAAAACGTCAACATTACCATAGAAACAAATATTGTGATACATTATTTGCTCGAAAAAAAAACGAAGTCCAGTAGGAATACGAAAAATCTCAAACTAAAAATTAAAATGTCAAATTCTGTAGAAACACGTGTTATATAAGTCAGATTTTTTCCTGTAGAAACTATTTTACACGAGTCAGTTACGAGAAAAAAAAATTGTGTACAAAACCTATGGCCGTCCGCCAAGTCACTGCGGATACTACTTATGCGAATCTCATATTGGTAGTTTGGTCAGTTTGGTCAGTGGATTGTAGCCCAACCTTCCTTAAATACTTTGAAATCTGCGCTTAAAACCAACTTAAAACCAGCACCTTAAGTTGGTGGCCGCACACAACGACACACCTCCAGTTTAAACACCTTTACGGCGTCTTTTGGAGGAATCCTACCAAGTAGGACGTGGATAACTTTCCTATTTGCCGTGTACCACAATATCATTATTTTCTATTATTCTCGTAAGTACCTTCTCCCTTGGGCACTACTCAGAATTTATTAAAGATAGCATATTATTATAGGTCCTCAAAAGAAAATAGACCCTACTGAGCCTTGATTTTTTGAAAAATTAAATATTAGTCATTTTGTATGTTGGAACCGATGGGAAAGTGGTCCGGCACCACTACAACACATTTGCATTCAGCCAATTTGAAATGCCCATACGTAGGGGCGGATCCAGGGGGCCCGGGGCCCCTCACTTGGTGTTGAGAAAAAAAATAGAGCTTCATACCCCCCCCCCCCCCGCTTATTCGGCGACTGGCCCATACGTATAGCGATTACAACTTTCAAAAATTCATAACTTTCTTATGTTTAAGCAGATTTAAAGGAAGAAGTGTCTTTCCCTTGGCCAGAATCGGGGGCCAATCAGGTACATGTATAACGACGACTGAAGACGCGACCGCAGCAGTGCGTGCAACATACGCGAAACGCCGCAATGTAGAGATTAAGTCGCTGCTTACCGTTAATCAAGTTCATTCGTTTACGTACAGTTGTCCAAAAAGAAGATGTACATGGTGTTAACCAGTATTTGCCAACCTACACTCCCTTTATTTGAAACTTTCATCAGTCTGCTTCTCTGATTATTCTGCTTTCTTTTAGAGTAGTTGTCTATTTGGGTTGGATTTCCCTTTAAAGATTTGTCTCAGATCAGGTATTATGGTTTTTGATGGAGACTAACTTGATGTTTTAAGTAAGCATTTGGTGGGGGAGGGGATGGGGAGTGGGGGTTGCTACTTATGCAGTAATGCAATTTCAGTATCTAAAGGTTACTGAAGTGCTTTAAAGACTAGTAGATGCAAATGTTTTTTTGTAATCTTTACATTTTTAAGTTCAAAGCAATTCAGAAGGTTGGAATTATGTCATAATGGGTCTGAAACCAGTATCAAAGTATACTTTTGATTCAATATTCACTAAACAAGAATGAAAATCTGTTTTACTGATATGTCACAACATGTACTTTGTTCAAATATATTGTTTTGTTTTTGCTCAAGAATGATTGAATACAATTTTTCTTTGGAAAAAAAAAGAACAAAAGAATGAAAATCTAGATCACAGTGTACTCATTTTAGGCACACCTATATATACTCACTCTACATACACATTCAGGTATAATGCATACTTTTAAAGTCATGAATGTATTACATAACATTTAGGCAATGTCTAAGAATTACCACTGTCACACGTGCCCCTGGCCATCCTAGAGCGGCAGAATGTCGTCCTTGATCTCCCATACTTTAAGTTCTAAATACTGATCGCATTAGGAATCTCTCTTGGGTTAAGGTATGTGTATTTCTGCTCCCTTGTCTTGTTCATTTCATCAATGATGGCGCCAACTTTCAGGCAATCTGCTTTGAACCTGAAAGAGAGAAAAGAATTCATAATTATTAGAAATTGTTAATGTTCTCAAAGCAAACATTATGTTTCAAGTTTATTTTTTACTTTCTTGTAAATTTAACTTTTTCTTCTTCATTCCCCCCCCCCCCGCCCAAGTTTTTGCTCAATACTCTACTGCTTATTATTATTATTAGACCGTACATCTGCCAAACAAATTGCTAGACGAACAAAATTAGTGAAAAGAGTGAAAAAATGAGTAGTTTGACAAGCTTAGTTCAAAGTATTCGTATGTATAGCGTCTGGAAAATGTATCATGAATTATAGGTGCCAACATATTGCAAGATCGATCCCCCCCCCCATGTGTTGCCGAGCTAGCTCATGGTTCGACGCAGTACTCAACTGGAACTCGAGTGTGTGTCTAACTCGGCGCTCATCTCTAATGTATGTCAAACTTTACACTGAGCTCGAGTGTGTGTCCAACTCAGCACACAACTCGAATGTGTGTCCAACTCGGCAACACCTCTGAATGTATTTCCAACTTGAAACTGAGCTCGAGTGTGTGTATAGGTCGGCACTCAACTTGAGTGTGTCCAATTTGGCACTCCACTCGAGTGTGTGTTCATGTCAGCACTCATGTCGAGTGTGCCTAAGCAGGGCTCCCAGTTTGCCGAGTTGTATTAGCGAGTTATGGCGAGTTGTGGTGAGTTGCCTCAAAGAGGCACTCGCAATAACTCGCTAACAATTCGGTATGGCTTAGCGTAACTCTTTACAACATTCCAAGACTCTTCTCGAAGTCGCGAGCAGTTCCAAACTTTTGAACATGTTCACAAATTTTCCCCGATTCGTTGTAATTCGAGGTGAACTCGCCTACACTCGTAATATACAAGCTCGCGCTGCACTCTTCATAACTCGTAGCAACTAGTATAGCCACCTTATGAAGAGTGCAGCGCAAGCTTGTTACGAGTAATGCGAGTCAGTGGCGGATCCAGGGGGGGGGGGCCCGGGGGGCCCGGGCCCCCCCCCCCCCTTGAGAAAAAAAAAATCATGTAAAATCACGTGATTTTTACCTTTTTGGGGGGTTGGGCCCCCCCCCCCCCTGGCGCTCAAGGGGGGGGGGGGGGGGGGGGTTGCAAATCGAAAAAATTTCGAGGACCAAAAAAAAAAAAAATGTGTTCACTACCCCCCCCCCCCCCCCCCCCCCCCCCCCCCCCCCCCCCCTCCACACTTAGCGACTTTTCGGCCGGCGCGATTTTCAAATTTTCGGGAGCAAAAAAAAATGAAGAAAGTTGGGCCCCCTCCCCTAAGAAATCCTGGATCCGCGTCTGATATAACAAGGGTAAGCGAGTTCACCTCGAGTAACAACGAATTCACCTCGAGTAACAACGAATTAGTGAACATTTTGAACATGTTCAAAATGTTCGTTGATTCGTTGTAGCTCGAGGTAAACTTGCTTAACACTCGAAATATACTCGTATCAACTCGCCGCCTTATGAAGAGTGCAGCGCGAGCTCGTTACAAGTAATACGTGTATATTACGAGTTCACCTCGAATTACAACGAATCGGGGAAATTGTTTGAACATGTTCAAAATTTTGGAACTGCTCGCGACTTCGAGGAGAGTCGTGGAATGTTTAAAAGAGTTACGCTAAGCCATACCGAATTGTTTGCGAGTTAGTGCGAGTGCCTCTTTGAGGAAACTCGATCACTACACCTCGCCATAACTCGCTAATACAACTCGGCTAAGTGGGAGCCCTGCTTTAGTATCGTACTCGGCACTCAACTCAAGTGTGAATCCATCTTGACAGTGAGCCCGAGTGTGTCCAACTCGGCATGCACTCAACCCAAGTGTGAATTCGGTACTAAACGCGAGTGTGTGTTTCCAACTCGGCATTCGACTCGGGTTCATGTATGTGTTTCAATTCGGCACTTAATTGTCACCAACTCGAGTGTTTCCAGCGCGGTACGGCACTCAACCGATTGACTTCTTGAACCGGGTGGCGTCTGCATTAAGCCTATCGGAATGAGAGAATTAATTAATCAACTGATTAAATTGAGTATACATTATGTCCAAGTCGACTCTCAACTTGAGTGTGTCCCATACCGATTCAAAGTCGGCAAACTCTCAAAGATGGTTATAGGTGTTAAAAATGAGAGGGTGTTCTTACTGTTTCAATGCGTTTAGGCTCACAGGATCATGCAGGTACTGCACTTCGAAGTCCCCTAGTCCATTGGTGCCCCGATCACTGAGTAGCTTGGTGACCAACATGATGCTTAAGGTCATATCCTTAGAGGGCATCTGGGCCAGGATATCCTCCTCTGTCCGCTCAGTCTGATGGGAGAGATGGAGAGAACAGGGATAAACGGATATCAAACACTGATCGGTTATATATACAGGGATAGCGATAGAAAAAACACCAGTAGGTTAACAAAATAGAGAGAGAGAGAGAGAGAGAGATATCGAGTTAGGGACTGGAATATGGAGGGTATTAAGATAGGTTGTTGTTTCATAGAAAGAGAGTGTGTGAGAGGGAAAGGGAGAGGGAGAGAGAGGGCGAGAGATAGAGAAAAAGAGAGAGATAAGGACTGGATATGGAGGATAAGATAGGTTTTCTTTTTGTCTACATAGAAAGAGTGTGTGAGAGGGAGAGGGAGAGATATATATAGATAGAGAGAGAGGGGGCGAAGGGAGGAGGCGGAGGAAGCAAGATATGTGGAGAAAGAGAGATGATGGATATGTGGAAACGTGTATGAATTATATATTTGTTTAAAGACACTCGAAGGGAGAAGGGGCGGACCGAGATAGAACAAAAATACAGGGAAGAAAGGGGAGGGGAGAAAAATTGCGAAAGCGTCCAAGAAAGACAATAAACAAGTTTGCGAGGAAGATGCAGTCAAAGGGTAATTTTGATAAAGTTACTCCAATATGTTTATGATGTACATTTTTTAAAAAAGTGAAGGGCGGATGATTTACTCATCAGCTTTTCCTCAAGTTTTTGGTTGGTTAACAACCTACAAAAGTTAATTATCATGCCGTGCTGAGCTGTGCAATGTTATGTTCTTTTTTTCAGTTTGGGGAGTGATATACCTTATCTCTAGGGGGTTCGCCGAACAGGAATGAGGGGTAATTTGGCGGGAAACCATACTCGTCGTACTGCGAGAAATTGGATGCCGCATGCCCGACGCTGCCGATGAAGATGAAGTTCGTAATGATCTCCGTAACCTCGTCTGCCGTCGAGAACTCACCGCCGTTCGGAACGCCCTGGAACGAAACAATAACAATATGATTTTGGCATACAACATTTATTACTTATTGCTCCCTTTCCTTCACGAAGATTTACATTGAAGTACGTGCCAAACAGGATTTAGTTGTTCCTTCAATCTCAACCATAACTCCGTCTCAATGAGTAACGTAATTTCGGATATTTACCCATTGCTTGCTGGAACCTAGTGGTCTCTGTGTTAAGTCTATGTGAATTAGATAATTCAGTAGTCAACAGGTTAAATAATTGCACAGAAGACTGAAAACGCGTTTCATTTATACCTTCATACCGCATTCCGTACTTAGTGTCTTGCCCCAATGCCGAATCTCGAAGTCTGACGCCACTCGCTCATCCGTATCTATCCAAACAGGCAAAGAGATACAAAAATACTATGAGTATAAATTACTTTCGTAAGCATTTGGGAGTCGTTAGATTCCGTTATTGATGAAAAATGAGCCCGTGGTGGAGTTAAGTCGAGGCTAATGTTTTTTCTTCAAAGTATTTATATAATTTTTCTCAAATCTTAGATTTAAGCATAATTTATGTACAAAATGATGGATACATACGTTTGACAAAGAAAGGTACAATGAGAAACAATATTCTAGTATGTAAGTTAGTTGGACGGGTCTCCATCTATCGAAAAACAACATGAACCTATCTTTATGCGCATTGACTTTTTGTTCAACTTTATAATTTCATTTTATTTTATTTTGAAAAGAGGGAAATAATAAAGATCTCTTCAAACGTCTAGTTGTAAATATTCAATACTTATAAGTTTCTAATGCTTCGATATCTGATAGCAAATTTGGGGGCTGGTACTAATCAGATCCGTGCGTACCTTTTCCTCAGCTAATAGTGTAATACAACTATCAGTGCATTTCTGTCACCAGTTATGTTTAGAATTTGATACCTGGTAACGTTTAATTCATATTTTAATCATCAAAAGTTTGATGTCCGGATGTGAAAAGAATAACAGATTTGGTTGACCTTTCATAGAAGAAGCAGGCCATCATAGAACTACAAATCAATGACATGTATTTATATATGAGCCTGGACAACATTGAGAATTTAATATCTACACTACAATAAATTCATTTCTCACCATAGTGGTGATCGACTATAGTTTTCACGTAATCATATATTGCCCTCCGCACGAGCTGAGCATCGTCCCGGTAGTGATAGTTGGGAAGTACTTCCGGGTCGTCGACTCCCCTGTCGGCAAGGTCTTTCTCGAGTGATCCTTGTTTCTCCAGGGACCAGCGATCCCAGGATCGGCGGATGATTTCAAACATACCGATCCGACCGATGGCCATGCATTGATCAACCCATCCTCCTTCGGAAACTAATTTGGCAAGAGCTCGCCTGCGGGTGAATATAAAAACAGGGCATTCATGAATCATTAACGTCGGCCAGGGGCAGAAATTGTATTTTGCAAGGGGGAGGGGGTTTCACTGCAAAATAAACCCCAATTTACAAATTTGCCAACGCAAAATTGGAATCGTCGATAATCAATTAGGTACGCAAAGTATAGGCGTACATTTTACTCACCCTCAATTAACGGTTAAGAATACTATTCATACTTTGACGTCATTCGTCTCCATGCAACTCTTCAGAGGGCCAGAAAACATTTAGCATATAAGTACTGGTGTGTACTGGTTCTGGAGTCATCAAAATGTTAAGAAATTTGGCCCAGTCTTGGTAAAGTTACAAGCACTGTACACAAAAAGATGTATAATGGCCTATGCGATATCTATCCAGTCCAGATAGATATAATAATGTACCAAAATATATCAATAATATTAGTAGGCGGTTTCCCAGCAAAATTTGTATAATGACGTATTAGTCAGAACATATTCTTTCACATGATTGGTAATAAGAGTTTCCATTTTACTTTTGAGAGGGGGACGTTTCCAAAACTGGTCTATACCTACACCACGGATAGGTCGTGAACATGTTGTATTTTACTCGTACTGACACTAGATGTAGGCCTACTTTGAACGTGCTCAAAATGTAAACGATTCAATACGAATTGTTACGAGTTATGCCGACTTATGCCGATTGTATCCCGATTTCTCTATGAGTCAACTCACGTGTTGATCGCTATAAGGAAGATAAAATGCGGAGCGAGGAGACGGAACATCGGGTGAGACTGGGAGAGACAACGATGCGTTGCTACGGCAACCGATTCAATGATGAGATGGGTGTATCCCAGATGGGTGGTAGACTGGTGGAAAGATGCATCCGCGTTATTGAACCACATCTTGGCCATCAACCAGACATATTCAGGATCGGTCGGTAAAAAGATCTGAAAGAGGAAAACAATAAAAGATAACAAACAGTCCTTTTCAGGACTACTCACACCCTCAAGAAAGATTACCTAGTCAGAGTCCTTTTTAGGACTCCTCAACCCTCTCTCTCTCTCTCTCACATGATGCACCTGCAAACCTACTGTATAATAATAATAATAATATTCAGCTTATATATAGCGCTTAATACATCTCGGATGTCTCTTAGCGCTTTACAGATATACTATTACCACAGCCATTGGATTCAGTGTTTGCCCGCACACACTATGTGCACAATCTCCACTCCCTGGGGAGCATTTCAGCCAGGTGTTACTTGACGCTTAAAAACTGTTTGACCAACAATGAAAAACCCAAATCCTTAATTGAATAGAATTCGCAGACAAGCCCCCCAATAAGTTCACATTCAGTGATCAGGCTGAGATGGGTGGGAATTTGATGATGATGATGATGATACCGATAGGATGGGAGGGGGAGGGGGGGGGGGTACACATATTTAGTAGGAAGTGTCGCTTCACAGGACAGTCTGTTGAATAAACAAGTTTTGGAATGAACGATTCTCTGCTCCCCCCTTGCCACTCTGTCATTTCTTGTTATAAACTCACCGGGTTATTTTCTGAAGGATCTTGAAAGAGTTGAATTGCAAGGGGCATCAGGTTCCTATTCTTGTTGACGACAAATAAGCACATGGGCGCGCAGATCTACAAGGTGTTGGAAAATAAAAAGGGAGAAATAAAAAAAAACGATACATGTTTACAGGGCCTGGTGAGTATCTTGCAATTCTGTTCTTTATAATCTCAATTTTCATCTCTCTCTCTCTCTCTTTCTCTCTCTCTCTTTCTCATTCACGCACCCTTTCCTCTTCTTGCTCTTTCTTCTCATCCTCCCCTCTCTCCCTCTTTTCCCCTATTCTCTCTATTCCTCTTCCATTTCCCCCTCACACACTCTATCTCTCTCTCTCTCTCTCTCACTTGTATAATTATTTGAATACATGACACGAATTAATTGGATAAGATATATCTATTCATTTTCTACGAAATAAGAGGCAGTTTTGAAATCCTGCAACAGTTATAACATACACTTTCCGAATGTATCGAAGTATACAAATATACATCCTGGATTCCAATTTGGCGGATTTCAAATTTCTATATACCTTTCTGCCTTTGGTGCAAGGGAGAGCGTGGAGAATCTCGTAGTCTAAGATAAACAGTCGTTTCTTTGATAATGCATCAGCTATAGTCATGCCTTCTAATAGGGGTTCTAGCATTGCGTCTGTCACCGGAAATCTAGGCACAGAACAAGGAAGGAAAAAAGAGACCATGATATTCCACACTTATGATAAAGGTGTAATTAGACATATCTTTTTTACAAAGATTTTTTTTGAAAGACTGAAAATAATAATTATAAAAAATTGGCAAGAATATTTGTTCTTTGTCGCAACCACCTCATGTTGAATCACTCATCCTTTTGAGATAGCCTATGATGAAAATAAAATTAGAACAAAATTGATCCTATCTTCATTTTCATCGGCATATTTAAAACGATGATTTGAACTGTAGTTACCAATAACTCTGATTAAGATATTCTTAAATTTTCCCATCGTATTATCGGTGGTATTAATGTCGATCAAACGGTAAAAAAAAGTTCACTTACTTTGCGGGAATTTCAGTGCATAGTCGGATATTTGTCGCATTACATCCGGTCAGTCGCTGGTAACCGAACTCTTTATCCGATCGCCAATTGTTCATGCCCTGTATAATTTAATGAAGAAGGAAGCGGACAATCAAAGGGTATTCATTATAGACAGGGAGATGTGGGGGAGTTAAAGACAGCGAAAGTAAATCACACTTTTAAACGATGGATTTCCTGAAGCCATTGAAGAAAAGAAAAAAAAATCACAAATGGGGTTGAATGATTTTTCAGGGAGGGTGGGAAATTGAATTACGTTATGAAAGTTTACCAATTTTAGAGGGATGGTCCGGATATATCTATAAACATAATATACGTATCTTTAAAGGGTGGTGCAGTCTGTTTTCCTTCAAAAAAAAAAAACTTTTTGTATCTGATCAAACACAAATTAAAGCAACTCAACTAGTTTCAAACAAATATGACATAGTGGTTAAAGCAAACATGGTTACAGCACCCGTACGTGTGTCAAATGTTTTGCTGAGAAAACGAAATTATTAGAGCTACATTGTTTGCCATCTGCGAAACTAAACAAAATTGATTTAAAAAAAAACATTCAAATGCACTTCATTGATTAGGAGAGAGATTTTGGAAATTATTGATGCGTAAAAGGGACAGTTTCAAAATAAATGTGATATAATTTCAACAGTGGATATTAAAGGCTAAGTCCACTCCAAAAATAATTTGCTTGAAATAGATGCTGAAAAATAAGGGAAACAGAGCAAAAAGTAATTAATTTTTGAAAAAGTATGAAAAAGTATGGAACTTAGAAAATCACTATACAAATTACCAATTTGCTTATCAGATTTTGACGTCATTGCCTTATCAATTGCTTTATATATTTTTATCCCATTAATTTCCCTTTTTATCCCCCAAAACTTGATTTCCCTACGCCTTTGCCTAGGTTATATGATTTGTATCATATTGCGTGCATGACGTTTCACAAAATGTTATATGAAATTTGAAGTATTTATACTTTTTTCTGAATATTGTATATTCATAGTCATTGATTTCTATATAAAGAGTTTATCAAAATTAAGATTTTTCATGATTTAACTTAAAAAATGTTACTCTTTATTTTAAGAATTTATAAGAATTGGATGCTTGTGTGAGGAAATAATATTTTTATGGCGAAAATTGGAAATTTATATTATCAATATAAAGCAAACAATTAGTGGAAAGCGAGCCAATGACGTCATAGACTCAAGAGTGTATTGCCAATTTTTCTTGTGATTTTCAAAGATTTCCATGCATTAAAAATTCATAACTTTCTTATTAGTTATCCGATTTTGCTCAAACTATTTTGATTGGTTTGTCTGATTTTTCTGCTTCTATTGAAAGTGAATTATTTTTGGAGTGGACTTGCCCTTTAAAGGCAGGCTTTACTACTTCAGCTAGAAGGGATTAGACCACCCAGCGAGCCAGCGAGGTCACTGTGACAGGTGGCTATCTCATTAACTCAGCTCTCATTTATCATAAGAAAAAGAGGATCATGGGGGACCAACAGGCACCGATTGGGAAAGTTTTCTATATAGAGGGAGCAAGTAGCTACAAGTAGGACAGTGTGCCTTTAAGCAAAACGTACAAAAGGGAGGGGTACTTACATAAGGTATTGGCAGGATCCCGGTGTACAGCTCGCCAATGTCATCCAGCTTTTCCCAGGTTGTGGAGGTCATTTTGATGGTTGTGGTTTGTAGCATCAGTTTAGCTTTGAGTTTTACGATGTCCCACTGAGAAAGAAGAGAAGATGGAGAAAGAAATGCACTTCTAGAATTCCATATAAATAATACATTTTTTGAATAAGCAATCAATATTTTTCAACCGCCACCCTAGTAGTTATAGCAGTGAGTATGGGTTTTTCCATAGGGTTTGTACACGATTTTTTTTTTCGAAAAAAAAAAGGTCCAAAATGAAAAATCCCTATCTAAATTCAAAAAGTCAAGACCCCATATATCAAAACCCCATAGACACTCGTGTTATAAGTCCGTCAAAACTTGTGTACACGAGTCAATTAGAAATAGTATAAGTATGAACAAATTCGTGTACAAACCCTTTAGCAATACCCATACTCATTATAACTACTCTTCCTAAAATGCACAAAAATACGACTAAGCAAAACAGTACGACAATAAAAGATTCAGTTATGAGGAATGTTTAAATCCAGTACTACAATTTAAACAGTGTGGTGGCGCATACACTTTGGAAAAATAATCCCCACACAACGAAGATCTCACAATATCTCCTTTCATACAATATCTGGATGATTTTTTTGCTTATTATCATGGGCTAGTTTATTGTATGAAACCGATTTTTGATTATATTATATTCTTGCATATTAACTACTTTAGAAATAACGTAAAGATGACGTTCAAAAAGAAATCGGAATAATGAACTCACTTTGCGATACCCCGGTTGAGAAATATTATTTTCATGAAGAAAAAAAACTTTATTATAGCTTATGTAACTCGATTTGAATACATACCTGGTAATCATTTGAGAATGATTCATCCATCGGAAACGTTTTGATCTAAATGAAACAGAAATAATTTGTTTTTTATAAATGTAATGCTTCCTGGGAGAAATATTTTCAATTATTTAAACTGGGTGTAAGCCACAAATATGTTTAAATAAATAATTTGTTGTTCACTCAAATTACAAGTTTCAGGTTTAGTTTCAAATTTATTTGTTTCACCTTTAGTTTCAAGTTTATTTGTTTCACATTACACGAAACGGATTCTCATAAATGACAAAATTATAACAAAAATGAAATATACTCAAAGTATGACATTATTTTATCAAGTCTTTGTAAAGACGTCGAAATTAATTGTTTTAAATTCAATTCAATTCAATTCGTTTTATTAAACCATTTAAAATTTAAACAAAGACAGTATACAAATCTTGAACGTATGAACATTATTGATACAGTGTAAATGGTCAGGGTGCCCCTAAAAGCCAAGGCTTGATTAATTGGACACACAATAAATGAAGAAATATACATATAGAATAAACATGAGATACAAAACAAACTTATTTTAAAGGTACTATGTCCCATTTGCAGGCCAAAAAAATGAAAAAGTTAAATTCCAACTGCATTTGAAAGATAATACTAATTTAGAACTTCCCTAAAAAAGGTGGGGCTTGAAAATGTCTTCAAGTGGGAAAATAACGACTATTAGTTGTCAAATCGACTTTAGGGCTATAGAGCCTAAAAGTAATAGTCTTGATTTTCAGACCATTGCACCGAATGGTCATACGTTTTATGCTGCGCAAAGATTCAATCAGTTTAATCTTGGCCATCACAAGAAGTAGGTTATTGATGTAGACAAATGCTCATGTACCCTTTACAACTCTTTTCATGTATGTTATTACCACAGAAGAAAAAAAGCCAGTCAGTCACTTGAGTGTATGACAGTGAAGTCTAGCAAGTAAACGGGTTTCCTTGCATAATTTGAATATGAGGACACTGCTAACGTTTAAATTTCACAGATAGGACATACATGACATATTCATAATTCCTGCAAAGTTCTACGGCACTTGAGGTTGGCTGCAAAAGGGATATAGTACCTTTAAAAACAGTAAAACATTAAGCAATAAAAACATATAGGTAAAAGGAAATAGGAAAAGGTGAAATACAAAACTTATATAGAGGGGAGAGATTAAATTACATGTTTATTTGGCAAAGGTAGTTATTATTGAACGTTTGAGTTTGGTTTCGAATGAAGTAACATTATAGTGCTGGAAGTTACATCAAAAGGGAGGGAATTCCATATTCGAGGACCAGTAGATTTAAATGCAATAAGAGTTAACTGACTGAGTGCTAATGTAAGATGGAATTTAGAGTGGGAACGGGTAATATATTGACGGTAATCTTTATTACACTGAAATAAATTTATTATATCAAGAGGTGCTATGTTTCACGTAATACATCAGGATCGAAATTTAGATTTTATGAATATCAATAATTGTCAATGTGTTTAATCTTGACAATATTGGGCGTGGCGGAGCTAAGTAAGGGGAATTCGAACATAGGCCTATGCGTAAGGGTGCGATTTAATAATGCCACAACTTGCCTAAGTAGTATTATCATATTAAATATAGGGAAGTAATAAAGAATTATAAAGCATTAACAGGTGATTTTCTGTAAGGTTTCTACGTTATTTAGATAATATACCTATGTTCTTTGACATCTTATTTATAAAGAAACGGTGTTCCTTAAATGATAGATTTTCATCAAGTATAAATCCTATAGGAATTTGACAGGGTTAACCAAATTTAAAGTAACATCTTTCATCTTTATATGAAAATCTAAAGAATTTTGTGATACATGAGGTTTTTGAAAATATATAACATTAGTTTTTTCATAATTAACAATCAGTTTGTTAGCATCGAACCAATCGGCTATTTTACATAATTCATTATTGGGTTTTTTTTCTAACAAAAAAATGAAGCTACTAAGTGTTGAACTGATAGTTGTATCGTCATAGAATAAGACTTAATCAAACAATGAAGATGCTGTACATACATCATTAATATAAATTAGAAAGAGGAGCGGGTCCATTATGGAGCCTTGGGGGAGCACATACTGGGCTGTCGAGTATTGGGAATTACAATTATTAAATGACGTATAGTTACGTCGATCAAGTAAGTAGCTCTGAAACCAGTCTCACACTGCTCCTATTATACCATAATAGATAATCTATATAAAGGTATGTTATGGTCTATGAGGTCGGAGGCTTTTGACAAGTCTAGAAATATACCAAATGAGTGATAAATATTATAAATATTAGTTCAAAGAGTGTTATTTAAATCAATTAATGCATGTCTACAAGAATGTCCTGCCCTGAAGTCATACTGACAATTATTTGAAATAAGAAATAATTCTTTAGGTGTCAATGGGTGTATCCATGTTTCACTGAATCCATATATTGAAAAAATTGTATTTATATGTTTCGTAATAAAATCATGTATATTATCAACATTTTTGTTTAGGCTTCTTGCGTTAAAATGGAGTAAATCATTATCAAAGTTCATTTTAGAACTAAATTCAGCTGATAGCCAGTATCCATTTGGATTACAGGACAGGACAGTTAACAACAGGGGTCAATATCTGATAAATTATCTTCTTCAGTCGGGTTCATATTCGTACAGTACATGTTGTTTTTGTAACTATAATCAAACTCATTTTGCGTATCTTGGAATAAAAAGTCAAATTCTAAGGTGGATAGGTTACTATAAGGGAAAGGGGAGTCACAAACTACCATTATTTAACTACGTATAGAGGCAAAAACAAAGACAAAGTAAAGTAAGGTAAAAAGGGATAACGATAAAACGTGTACAAGTTATTTTACATGCAAGGGTGCAATTGAAGTAAGAAATATTTAGAACATTAACCACAAAGATATTTCTTAACCATGAAGGGGAGGGAGGGGGGGGGGGGGAGGTACTCAAAAGATTAATGAAAGAGAGCAAAAGATCATTTAGTCACTATCCAATGATAAAACAGAGTTCAACGACCAGTATGTGCAATAACGCCCTATAGCGTTCGATCACTTTCGTCTGACATAGGTGAATGATCCTGTTCAGTACTCTCCCTGAACTATATAAGGGTGCTTTCTTTATTTGGTCATTAACAGAAATAAAACTCTAGGCCACGATCGAAGCGTGACCAGATTCATAGTATGCTTAAATGGGGGCATTGATGTATGTAGGAAAAAAAAGCAGGATTAAGATCCCATGCAACGCTTCGAAATGTAAAAGAAGAATAAGAAAACAAAGTTGAGATTCGACCTTTATGTCTAGACGTTGCATAATGCATTTCGTATTGATCTTCCATCTCAGAGTGTGATAAACGTTATTAATATGGATAATAAAGATTAAGCTGTCAGGGTCTTGAAGGATAATGCTTCAAAAACAAATGGACCGAGCTGTTTATTTCTTTATTCGGGGTCTGTTTTCTACTGTTTTTTCTATTTTCAGTGCCAACCCTCGAAAACGAATCTATTATGCATTTCATGGAGGAAAGTTTACATAGGAGAACTATATATATATATGAAATATTTAGTGGGCTTATTTTGCTTTCTGATGGATCCGTACAATATGGCAGCTAGAGCTTGAGGGCATTGCAGAGCCCCTGACGGGGGTTCCGGGGCGGAGCCCCAGGAAGCTTTCGAGTTTATTTGACTTTCAAGAGAGAACTCGTTTTAAGAGAGACAGAGAGCTAATTTCTAAAATAAAATGAAAGGATTTTTGAAAGTCAAATAGACCTTTCATTTCATTTTAGAAATAAACTCTACTCCATCTCTTGATATTTAAAATGCACTGCTCCTATTATGTCCTCTTTTTAACACACTCCCTGATCTATATAACGGTGCTTTCTTTGATCATCAACAGAGACAAAATCTTACATGTAGGTCACGAACTTTTCGAAGAGTGACCAGATTCAAAGTATGCTTAAATGTGGGCATTAGTGATGTGTGTAGGAGGAAAAAAAACAGGATTAAGATCCCATGCAACGTTTCGAAATGTAGAAGAATAAGAAAAATAAAGTTGAGATTCGACCTTTTGATGGACCGAAGCGTAGGTTTTGTCTAGCCAAGGTCTCTTTATAATGAATGATATAATGATAATAAATTTATATAGCGCAGCTTTAATACAAAATATATTCAGCTGCACTGGTTCAGAGCTCCTTTTTTATACTAAATTCTACGAAATAGAATATCTCAATTGAACAATTATGTTTTTAATTTAGATTTGAAGACATTAGGAAATGGAATGCTTCGTATTTCTATTGGCAAGCTATTCAATAATATGGGACAGCAATAGCAAAAACACGGTCCCTGAGAGTTTTCCATGGTGAATCTTTAGATCATTTTGGGCGCCATTTTAGTAGTTTGAATAAGGTCTAATGTGCAGCATCTGAACACATTATGTGGATTTTGACCAGTCTTCGTGCAATGATGAGCTGGATGCCTTTATCTCGGTTGATGAAGTTATACAGATTATCAAGAAACTAAAGAATGATATTAAGGCATGTAGTGTAGATTTGGTTCGAAATAAGTTTTAGAAAAATTGTTCAGCAGCTAGCTGTCACTTGTTGTATTACTGGTTATTGTAATGTATTACTGGAGAGTGGTCCTGTACCAAAAGACTGGTGTCCAGGTAGTATAGTCCCTATTTTCAAAAGAGAGGGTAGGATAATGACAGATCCAGATAACTATCATGGGATAACACTTTTAAGCTTTTTGAGCACCAGGGGGAGGGGGCCCGTGTTTAAAAAACAAACAAATAAAGGTAAAATTAACGCGTGTTACCTACCCTTGTTTATTATTATTATTCTTCTTCCAGTAAAGGAGGGGCCCGTGTTTAAAAAATAAAATAAAAATAAAGCTAAAAATTACGTGTTTACCTACCCTTGTATATAATTTTTCTTCTTCCAGTATAGATAAAGTACAAACCGCCATTTGCGTAAAAAAATTGTACCTTGGCTTGTCAAATGCCGAGTGTACAGCAAGTAAAAAGGTTCTACAAGAATTATATGTGCAGCTAAAACCAGTCTGAAGGTCAACAGAGCTTAGTGTGTTAATCAGGCGCGGATCCAGGATTTCTTACGTGGGGGGGGGGGCAAATTTAAAATTACGCAAGCCAAATATCATAGTGACCAGCATTGACGTAATGAGGGGTGCAGGGAGGGGCGATTCCCCCTCCCTCCTCCGCGGAAACTTTGATGTTTCATTAAATTATTAGAGGAAGAAGACGATTCGTTGTACCGTCCTCGACTCTTAATCCTCCTCTTAATTTAGTCCCCCCTCCCCCCCCCCCCCCCCACTCCTGCGCGAAGCGCGGAAGCATTGACGTTTTATTAAATTATTAGAGATAGAAGAAGATTCTTTGTACCGTTCTCGACTGCAGATAAGCATTCAGGGGCCCGCCTTAGGGCCCCTGGTGGGGTCGAGGGTGCGGAAACCCTGGAATCTCAGGGGTTTGAGGCATTTGATTACGGTCAGATGAACATATTTTCATACCTTATTTGTGACACTGGCAGGACACTGATTGACGTGAGGTCCAGGGGCGGAAGCCCCAAGAAGCTCATGGGTTTAGGCACTAAATTACGGTCATATGAGTATCAAGGGGCCTGTCTTATGGCCCCTTGGTTGGGTCCAGGGGGCAGAGCCCCCGGAAGCTTAAGGGTTTTAGGCGTTTAATTACGGTCAGATGAGTATTTCTGATACCTTATTTGGTTGTGACACTGGCAGTTAAATATTATTTCTTTCTTGCTCTCTTTCTTTCTATTTCTCTTTAATATATTTTTTCAAAAAAGTGTGGGGGGGGGGGGGGGGGGAGGTAGCTGGAGGCTCCCGATCCCCGTCGCACAGTGGGCCAGGGAGGAACCAAAGTGTGCCAAAACTAATTTCTGGGGATTTATTTTCTATAAATCCATAGGAAATGTTTGGATGTCCAGGGATTTTCGCTTAAATGGTATTACCAACATTTTCTCTGATATCTAAGCTTTAAGTTGATACCAAATTTGGCTGCCCGATTGTGCCCGTTCTTATGTTAGAGCCGTTTTTCTTGCAACTTTGCCCCGAAAAATGTGTTTATTTTGGTCCGCGGTGTCAGAACAAGTGTCACGCGCCCCCAAGCGCCGTGATTTATGACCGCGAATCCTTCATGATTCAGCCGCGGACTAAAAACAAACATATTTTTCGGGACAATGTGGCTAGGGGAATCGGCTTTAACATGACAACGGGCAAGATCGGGCAGCCAAATTTGGTATCAACTTAAAGCTTAGACATCATACAAAATGGTGGTATTAAAATATAAGCGGAACTCTGCGGAAATCTAAACGTTTCCTCTGGATTTTTAAAAAACATGGATAATTAGTCCATTTTTCAGTGAATTAACCTTTAATATATCATGAAGATTGTGTTTCTATACATTTTAACCATTTCATTGAACGAAATGAACTATCAGGAATATGTGAGAGCAATTTCATATCAATAACTAAAGAACTTCATGTTAAATTGAAAGATTTACAAAATGAGTCACTTTTGCACTAAAACTGTGAATAAAAATTATGTAGGATTTTGCTGTTTGAAGAAGTAAATTTATACCCTAGTTGTGCTTACCGGAATTAAATATTTTACTGAGGTATTCCTCAATGTATTACAGTTCAACTGGTCAAGAAGAGAATTGAAGAAAAATAAATCACCAAAAATGAGTTTTGGCGCACTTTGGTTCCTCCCTGGCCCACTGTGCGTTGCCATGGTTATGCGGACGAGCGTTGAATCGGCTGTGCGTAAACATAAACAGTACAAAATGTGTACCGATTATGCCTAATAATAATCGATGGACGTGGGAAGGAAAAGCGCCTGCACATGCAGGGTAGCAAATTTTCGCAAAAAGAAATACCATACATGGAAAGCTTAGGTTTAGACGGACATTTTGAGATTAACATCACTGCGGGAATCGGCCGGAATCCTAATAAACATGCTACATTTATAAAAAATTGCAATTTTTTTCCTTTTTTTGTGAAATGTAATGCTAATTTTTCCCAAAATGAAGCTTCAATAAATTTGGTCATTGTATTTTCTAATTGGGTTACCAATAGGCAAGAAGTGCACGCAGTATCAAGTTGATTGCTTTTCCCTTCATAAATTCTCAACACCTATTGTAAAGTTGCCTCTTTTATCACTTTTGGAGCAACATATAGATTTTCCCATGTTCGCAGGGGTATATAACACTTTTAAAACTCGCTAAATATTAAAATATGGGTGGAAAAATATTCTTTAGAATGTTTTCTTCCCCAAGCGAATGAAAAAAATATAAAAATTCACATTCGCCAATTTTGAATTTTGGCACACTTTGAGGCGATTCTGGCCCACTGTGCCCCGTTCCGCGGGCCCTGACATGTAGGCATCTCAAGAAGCATATTTCTTGCCTGGCTGTAAATCTAAGAATTTGTCATTTTACAACAAACGCATAAAAAAGTATAATTTACTAAAAAATTAGGAAAAATCTCGGAAAATCGGGGGGGGGGGAGAGCACATTTTTTTGTTTGGCCCCGGAAATTGGAAAAAATACGTCGTCAGATATTTCGTTCAGTGGCTTGGGGGGGGGGTGGGGAGGAACACTTTTTACCCAGGGGGTCCGCCACTGACCTGATGAGTCTTTTCCTCAAAACCCTAAATGTACGTTTCAAAATGCAATACAGTATTGATGATAATTGATGATGATATGTTTGGTATGAATTATTTGATATTTTAAATTTATGTTTACCTCTTTTTTGGTTATTGTTGCATAAATTAAAGAAGGTTTTCAAAGTATGCAAATATGTACATCAAATTTCTGTTGCAAAGATTCTTAAAGTTCCGATTTCGGAAATAAACTGGGCTACAATTTTAACTGAACCTTTTCAAGACTGGAAGAAACTTTAGACTATTCCTTTAAAATGTTGCCTTACTACGAAACTTCGTTATTTTCAGTTCAGAATTTTACATCGAATACAAGGTGTCGACAAATATCTTCACATTATGGGCATAGCTAATTCTAATTTATGTACATTTTGCTTATCCTCTGTTGAAAGTATTTCACACTTGTTTTGGAATGCCCTGTTACGCATCAATTCATTCAAGACTTCCAAAGCTCTATTCTAAACAATGAAGTGCTTTTGAATAGAAATTGCTTTTTGTTTGGTTTCCCAGATGGTACGCAATCTATCTTTAATTTTGTCATTTTATATGCACGACACTATATATTCTCTGCGAAATACAAAAGGTAACGGCTATCTTTAAATTCTTTTAAGAAGATGCTTAAACGGTTGAGTGGGTTCTTTCTATCAAACGCAATAAATTCGTTGTATTACTTAATAATTGGAGACATGTGCAACTGTTGTAATAATATTTGTTTTACCGATATGTCACAACATGTACTTTGTTCAAATGTATTGTTTGGTTTTCGCTCAAGAATGATTGAATACATTTTTCTCTGGAAAGAAAAAAAAAACAAACACCATCAACCATAATAATAGTTATAATAATAATTGTTGTCATTATTATTGTCTTACTAATGCTAATACTACTCCTACTACATAGAAGAAGGAGGGGAGGAGGAAGAATTGTATTTGTTTATTTTCTGTATTATCGAGGCATACAAATGCACATGGAGGTAAGAGAGGGAAAAGTAAGGCCATAAAGAGGGAGAGAGGGAGAAAGAGAGAGAACGAGAGGGGGTAGCCTATAGCCCGGGTTCAAATTTAGTTCTCTTTTATTTATTAGACCCAGTACTGATGATCATAATTGTATCTACCATGTGATTGCCATGTGTACGCCACACCTTAACTTATTGGCATGCACCCAGTAGATTTTTGTCATGTGTTTGATTTTGTTATTGAAAACAAGATTGAGTTGGGCAAAAAGAATTTTCGTTTCGGTTTTATACAATTTGGAGTGGACTATTAGGCTATTATTATTATTATTACATGTAGGAGACGATGAACAAATAAGAATTAATAATATAACGTCGTTATAAGCGTGAGATCGTTCACTTCTATCTCCCCCCGCCAAATAATCCGAACAAAAGAATCAACAGAGGGTAATCAACTGTTAAACGAATTTATCATGAGTCCTTGAAAATTAATTAATACTGCTTGTCAAGTATTATTGCAGAGCAGCAAAGGCGAACGCGATTGTCGCTACAATTCATAAATCATTGCTTGGATTGCTTTTCTATCAAAATTAGATATCAAGCTACATAGGACTATGATCGACAAAAAAGATATTGTCTTGAAAACAGTCAGAAACATTAGAACTTGAATGAATAAAACATAATGCAAACGAATAAGACTAGAATGAATAGGACACAAGTTCATTTTTACCATTTAAATCATCCAGTACCAAATACCTAAGAAAAATTCGAGCCAGATGCATATAATGGTAAGCGTAAAGACAATGATTCATGACAATTGTCAATTGTCCCCCCCCCCTCACCCAATTACACCTTGTTTGCGGGAAATATCGCAACTGATCTCCCCTACCTTTCTTCTTACGTCGTCAGATATATCGTTCAGTGGCCGGGGGGGGGGGGGGGGAACACTTTTTGTTTTTGTTGCTTTCTTTAGCACCAAAATATATATATATAAAATCTTTCCCCTTTTTTTCCCTTCCTTTTTTCCCTTCTTTGTTTTGCCAGGGGGGGGGGGGCCACTGGTGTTAATGTATCTTCTGCTTGAAAAGTTCCGAAGAGGTGCAATATTTAAGATAAAGTTGAGTTCTGGTCATGCGATAGATTGTGAATGAAACGATGTGGAATCGATCAGAAAAGGTTGATCATCTAGCATATAAATATTGGTGTGTACTCAGGGGCGTCGCTAGACCTTTTTCAGTGGGG
>JAVYIG010008721.1:0-86049 GCA_035222895.1 Strongylocentrotus droebachiensis | reverse complement strand
CAATATACTTTTTTCACACTTTACTTTCTACAATATGTACTTGAACATTTTAAAGGATATTATGCGAGGGAGCATAGCTCCCGAGCCAGAAGATTTTTACATTTTTATGTCTAAACGCTTAATTTTTAAGTCTAAACGCTGCACTCTTGGACCCTCCAAAGCCTAATGAGTGTGTTGCAGTCTTTAGTCAGTATTTGCTGTACATTATTTGTTTGCACTTTTTCAAATTTTCCGGGGGGACGATCCCCCCCTACAAAATCGAGGGGGGGACGTGTCCCCCCCGTCCCCCCCGGGATCGCCGCCCCTGGCCTACATGAACATGCCCTTCGGACCAAACCCATCATAATATTCGACGGTTACACAAAGAATTGTGGCTCCTTCTTCTTCTTCTTCTTCTTCTTCTTCTTCTTCCCGTTGAGTACCGACCTCTTAAATAGAGTATTTTTCGCATATACCTGTATTCTAATGTCCCATTTTTAGTCCTTATAAGAAATGTGAAAATATTCCCCTTTTTGTTTAAACAATTTGTCGGGCATAACAATTGTTCATCCTTTTAAAGAATCTTAAATTATATATAACCACTGATCCGATCTCAATTTTGGCGTATATATAGTGCCGGATACCGTTATTTCGTCATCAAGGATGAATAGATATACAAATAAAATGATATGAGATAAAATGTTGATGAAATGTAATCTGCTATGAAGACTGCATCGCTGGCCAAAATGTTTTACTCTGGGTTGAGGGGTTGTTCCATTCTTGACTTTGATACATCCAAAATTGACCACAAAAAAGGCACTGCCCGGATTTGAACCGGGGATCTCCTGTTTACTAGACAGGCGCTTTACCAACTAAGCCACAGCGCCGCACACAACATCAACGTCAACTATTATTTGGCTATTGTAGGCCTATCTAACTGTTCCAGGACACCTACCCCCCTAGGTATCCACCCCCGGATAACCATCCCCAGTCAACTGACCCCTAGGACAACTACTCCCTAGGGCAACCACCCTATAAGACGACTGGGGGTAGTTACCTGGGGTAGTTGTCCGGGGGTAGTTGTCCTAGAGGGTAGTTATCCGGGGGTATTTGTCCGGGGGAAGTTGTCCTGGGGGGGGGGGGTAGTTGTCCCAGGGGGTAGTCGTCCTAGAGGGTGGTTGCCCTAGGGGTATTTGTCCTAGGGGTAGTTGACTGGGGGTGGTTATCCGGGGGTGGATAAGTAGGGGGGTAGGTGTCCTGGAACCGTTAGAACCGTTAGATAGACCTACAGTTCTGCTATGAAGACTGTATAAGTGAACTATAAAGAAAAATAAGAGGTTTAAACAATTACATAGCTGGCCAAAATGTTTTCCTCTGGCAATGGTTTAAAAGTTGAGGTTGCTGTGCAGTTCGCTTCCGTTCGCACAGACAGAATTAATCGTATATCATGGTCTGACAGTTATAATATCTGGCAAATATGAGAAGATACTGAACAAGATTAATTCCAGTTTCCTTTCCTGCTACAAAAAGGATACTTTTGGATTGTTCCAGTGATTGCCTGAGGGGTTGTTCCATTCTTTAAAACTTCCAAAAATTGACCACAAAAAAGGCACTGCCCGGATTTGATCCGGGGATCTCCTGTTTACTAGACAGGCGCTTTACCAACTAAGCCACAGCGCCGCACACAATATGTTTTATCATTTCGAATCAAAGTCCAATATTGTTTTACCAGGCTCTCTCCATAATATTTATTTGAATCTTAGTTCAACGACATCTATGAAATAAGTTGTAATTTAGATACATTTCTATATGCACGAGCCTTTCTTTTCGTTTTGTTTTAAAGCTTTCCTGCCTGTATGATTATATTTCAATAATTTATGATATGCACATTGTTTTCCATATAGGCCTAAAAACCTAAAAGATTGAATTAAAAATTATATCAGGCATGCGAGCATTCAATACACCAAACATCTATTGCAGTTATCTAAATAGTGTTTACAGATCATCCGTATATGCGTTCCCGAACAATCAGAACAATAATGAGGTGGGGGGTGGGGGGGGGGGGTAATGGCTCCCCTGCCTTGTATAAGGGTGCATACACCCTAGTATCGTTATATATCATTTGCAGGGGGGGGGGGGGGGTAAAGGGGCTGCCCCACTACATGCATGTCACTGACCACAAACACCACACCCATGGGCCGCATCTTATTTGCGATCGATACCAATCGTAACTATGCACATAAGGGATAGGGGATGCAACTTTGCGATTGATTAGAGGACCTAATACGGATAAATCGCAACTCTTTATAAGACGGGGCCAATGCATTGCACGGTCAATGATTTTAGGAATAGTAATCGAGTTCATCATCCGCTGATTCTTTGTTTCGATACCTCCACCCCCTATAAAGACTGATGTTAGATGTCTTTGATTTTTAGTTGTTAGATGGGCCTACAGGTGCACTAGTATGAAGAAAAATAAGAGGTTGGAAAATTTACATCGCTGGCAGACAGAATTAATCGTATATTATGGTCTGATAGTTAAAATATCTGGCAAATATTAAAAGATACTTAACCAGATTAATTTCTTTCCTACATGCAGGGGCGTCACTAGACCTTTTTCAGTGGGGGGGTGTAGAGGCCAACGATTACCGACAAAACTAGCCACCAAATACCGACAACTAAATTAAATGTCCCAATATCTACAAATTTAACCCTATCTATAGTACTTGCGTATGCGCAAATGGTCATTTCCCTCGACGACTTAAATATGCGAATTATTTCGTCAACTAACTTCAGCATCATAGTTATATATTTTAATGCAGGCGCGGAGCTAGGATCTGTTTTTAGGGAGGGGCGGTAGTGAGAAGGCGAATCACTTAGAGGGCGCGACGGTGATATGCCTCCCGCGCGAAGCGCGAAAGTTTTGACGATTCGGTGTACTGTTTACGACTCTTAATCCTTATCTGAATTCAGTTAAATTACTAGGGAAAGAAGACGATTTATTGTACCGTTCTCGACTGTTAATCCTTGTCTGAACGAATTTTTCTCCCCTCCCTCGCGAAGCGCGGAAGCTTTGGCGTTTCATTAAATTATTAGAGAAAGAAGACGATTCGTTGAACCGTGCTCGACTCTTAATCCTTGTTTAAATTCAGTTTCATTAAATTCATTAAATTATGAGAACAAGCAGACGATTCGATGTACTGTTCTCGACTCTTAATCCTTATCTGAATTCAGTTCCCCCCTCCCGCGCGAAGCGCAGAAGTTTTGACGTTTCATTAAATGATTAGGAAAAGAAGACGATTTATTGTACCGTTCTCGACTGTTAATCCTTGCGTGAACGAATGTTTTCCCCCTCCCGCGCCAATCGCGAAAGCTTTGGCGTTTCATTAAATTATTAGAGAAAGTAGACGATTCGATGAACCGACGATTCGATGTACTGTTCTCGACTCTTAATCCTTATCTGAATTCAGTTCTCCCCCTCCCGCGCGAAGCGCGGAATTTTTAACGTTTCATTAAATTATTAGGAAAAGAAGACGATTTATTGTACCGTTCTCGACTGTTAATCTTTGTCTGAACGATTTTTTTCCCCTTCACGCGCGAAGCGCGGAAGCTTTGGCGTTCATTAAATTATTAGAGAAAATAGACGATTCGTTGAACCGTGCTCGACCCTCAATCCTTGTCTGAATTCATTTTCCCCCCTCCCGCGCGAAGCGCGGAAGTTTGACGTTTCATTAAATTCTGAGAAAAAGCAGACGATTCAGTTAACTGTTCTCGACTCTTAATCCTTGTCTGAATTCAGTTTCTCCCCCTCCCGCGCGTAGCGCGGAAGTTTGACGTTTCATTAAATTATGAGAAAAAGCAGACGATTCAGTTAACTGTTTTTGACTCTTAATCCTTATCTGAATTCAGTTCTCCCCCTCCCGCGCGAAGCGCAGAAGTTTTGACGTTTCATTAAATTATTAGAGAAAGTAGACGATTTGTTGAACCTTGCTCGACTCTTAATCCTTATCTGAATTCAGTTCCCCCCCTCCCGCGCGAAGCGCAGACGTTTTGACGTTTCATTAAAAGATTAGGAAAAGAAGACGAGTTATTGTACCGTTCTCGACTGTTAATCCTTGTGTGAACGAATTTTTTCCCCCTCCCGCGCGAAGCGCGAAAGCTTTGGCGTTTCATTAAATTATTAGAGAAAGTAGACGATTCGATGAACCGTGCTCGACTCTTAATCCTTGTTTAAATTCAGTTCTCCCCCTCCCGCGCGAAGCGCGGAATTTTTAACGTTTCATTAAATTATTAGGAAAAGAAGACGATTTATTGTACCGTTCTCGACTGTTAATCTTTGTCTGAACGATTTTTTTTCCCCTTCACGCGCGAAGCGCGGAAGCTTTGGCGTTCATTAAATTATTAGAGAAAATAGACGATTCGTTGAACCGTGCTCGACCCTCAATCCTTGTCTGAATTCAGTTTCCTCCCCTCCCGCGCGAAGCGCGGAAGTTTGACGTTTCATTAAATTCTGAGAAAAAGCAGACGATTCAGTTAACTGTTCTCGACTCTTAATCCTTGTCTGAATTCAGTTTCTCCCCCTCCCGCGCGTAGCGCGGAAGTTTGACGTTTCATTAAATTATGAGAAAAAGCAGACGATTCAGTTAACTGTTTTCGACTCTTAATCCTTATCTGAATTCAGTTCCCCCCTCCCGCGCGAAGCGCAGAAGTTTTGACGTTTCATTAAAAGATTAGGAAAAGAAGACGAGTTATTGTACCGTTCTCGACTGTTAATCCTTGTGTGAACGAATTTTTTCCCCCTCCCGCGCGAAGCGCGAAAGCTTTGGCGTTTCATTAAATTATTAGAGAAAGTAGACGATTCGATGAACCGTGCTCGACTCTTAATCCTTGTTTAAATTCAGTTTCTCCCCCTCCCGCGCGAAGCGCGGAAGTTTGACGTTTCATTAAATTCTGAGAAAAAGCAGACGATTCAGTTAACTGTTCTCGACTCTTAATCCTTGTCTGAATTCAGTTTCTCCCCCTCCCGCGCGTAGCGCGGAAGTTTGACGTTTCATTAAATTATGAGAAAAAGCAGACGATTCAGTTAACTGTTTTCGACTCTTAATCTTTATCTGAATTCAGTTCTCCCCCTCCCGCGCGAAGCGCAGAAGTTTTGACGTTTCATTGAATTATTAGAGAAAGTAGACGATTTGTTGAACCTTGCTCGACTCTTAATCCTTGTTTAAATTCAGTTTCTCCCCCTCCCGCGCGAAGCGCGGAAGTTTGACGTTTCATTAAATTCTGAGAAAAAGCAGACGATTCAGTTAACTGTTCTCGACTCTTAATCCTTGTCTGAATTCAGTTTCTCCCCCTCCCGCGCGTAGCGCGGAAGTTTGACGTTTCATTAAATTATGAGAAAAAGCAGACGATTCAGTTAACTGTTTTCGACTCTTAATCTTTATCTGAATTCAGTTCTCCCCCTCCCGCGCGAAGCGCAGAAGTTTTGACGTTTCATTAAAAGATTAGGAAAAGAAGACGAGTTATTGTACCGTTCTCGACTGTTAATCCTTGTGTGAACGAATTTTTTCCCCCTCCCGCGCGAAGCGCGAAAGCTTTGGCGTTTCATTAAATTATTAGAGAAAGTAGACGATTCGATGAACCGTGCTCGACTCTTAATCCTTGTTTAAATTCAGTTTCTCCCCCTCCCGCGCGAAGCGCGGAAGTTTGACGTTTCATTAAATTTTGAGAAAAAGCAGACGATTCAGTTAACTGTTCTCGACTCTTAATCCTTATCTGAATTCAGTTCTCCCCCTCCCGCGCGAAGCGCGGAAGTTTTGACGTTTCATTAAATTATTAGGAAAAGAAGACGATTTATTGTACCGTTCTCGACTGTTAATCCTTGTCTTAACGAATGTTTTTTCCCCTTCACGCGCAAAGCGCGGAAGCTTTGGCGTTCATTAAATTATTAGAGAAAATACACGATTCGTTGAACTGTGCTCGACTCTTAAAGGGAAAGTCCACCCCAGGATTTTTTTTAGCTGACGATATAGACCTAATAATACCATGAAGAATGATACAAGTCTCATTAAAATCCATGATCACATAACGAAGATATATCGACTTTTTATCGAAAATCAGCCGCCCCCCAAATGCAAATGCGTTACATGGGCAAAAAACGATCGCCAAAAAATAACCGATAGTATCGAAATTGTGACGTATGTTGCGAGCTGCCTTCTTATTTCGCAGACATTCACTTTCGCTCGCGGTACACTGTTATCGCACTGACACGACGAATCATGAATGAAAGTGAAAGCGAAAGTGAATGTCTCCGAAATAAGAAGGCAGCTCGCAACATACGTCACAATCGTTTCATGCCCATGTAACGCATTTGCATTTGGGGGGCGGCTGATTTTCGATAAAAAAGTCGATATATCTTCGTTATGTGATCATGGATTTTAATGAGACTTGTATCATTCTTCATGGTATTATTAGGTCTATATCGTCAGCTAAAGAAAATCCTGGGGTGGACTATCCCTTTAATCCTTGTCTGATTCAGTTTCTCCCCTCCCGCGCGAAGCGCGGAAGCTTTGACGTTTCATCAAATTATGAGAAAAAGCAGACGATTCGGTGTACTGTTCTCGACTCTTAATTCTTATCTTAATTCAAATCTCCCCCTCCCGCGCGAAGCGCGGAAGTTTTGACTTTTCATTAATTATTAGAGAAAGAAGACTATTCGTTGTACCGTTTTCGAATCTTAATAAGCCCTATTTGTCTGTATTCAGTTCCCCCCTTTAGCGCGAAGCGCGGAAACTTCGACGTTTCCTTAAATTATTAGAGAAAGAAGACGATTCGTTCTACGGTTCTCGACTCGTCTAAATGAAGTTCTCCCCCTCCCGCGCGAAGCGCGGAAGTTTTGACGTTTCATTAAATTATTAGGAAAAGAAGACGATTTATTGTACCGTTCTTGACTCTAATCCTTGTCTGAGCGAATTTTGTCCCCTTATCACGTGAAGCGCGGAAGCTTTGGCGTTCATTAAATTATTAGAGAAAGTAAACGATTCGTTGAACCATGCTCGACTCTTAATCCTTGTCTGATTCAGTTTCTCCCCTCCCGCGCGAAGCGCGGAAGCTTTGACGTTTCATCAAATTATGAGAAAAAGCAGACGATTCGGTGTACTGTTCTCGACTCTTAATCCTTATCTTAATTCAAATCTCCCCCTCCCGCGCGAAGCGCGGAAACTTTGACGTTTCCTTAAATTATTAGAGAAAGAAGACGATTCGTTCTACAATTCTCGACTCGTCTAAATGAAGTTTTCCCCTCCCGCGCGAAGCGCGGAATTTTTGGCGTTTCATCAAAATATGGAGAAAAAGACGATTTCGTCGTACCGTTGTTGACTCTTAATCCTTGTTTGAATTTAGTTGCCCCGAAAATTTTAAACCTCTGATTTCTTTAGCTGATATTATAGGAAAGCGAAACTTCGAGAACATACAAGTTGTAGTCACTCTCGAAGTCGTCACAGCGGATGAAAAAGTCACAGTTCGTAGAGAAAAATCTTGTCGGCCGACCGACAATATACATCTCACCGATTTCAAACTTCTGCATTGATAGGGTACAAGAGGATCGAGCAAGAATACCGACACAGCTGACCCGACACAGCAACATATTTAACCGTGTCTTTCTTGCTCCCTTGACGAGACGACTCCATCCAACAACCCCCTCTCTCTTTTACTCCCACTCCTCCTCTCTCAGGCTCTTACCTCCCCTTTCTCCTCTCTTTCATCCCTCGTTTCTTTTGTTTCCCTTTTCTAATTTTTCCTTTCTTTCCTCTCCTCCCTCTTTTTCTTTTTTCTCTTTCTTTTTTTCTTCTCTTTTCTTTCCTTTCTTTTCCTTTCTTTCCTTTCTTTTCCTTTCTTTCTTTTCTTTTCTTTTTCTTTTTTTCTTTCTTTCTCCTTTCCTCTCTTTTTTCCCTTCCCCTTTTCTCTTTTTTCCCGACGGCAGCGCGATTTTACCGACAATATCCTGACAGGTGGGGGGGGTGTCGCACCCCCCACACCCCCCCCCTTTGGCGACGCCCCTGCCTTCATGTACTACAAAAAGGATACTTTTGGACATAGTGTGGTACGGTATGTCACAGAAACAGCTCCCGTAGGACTTTTGTGCCAAAATTGATTTTTTTGGCATTTTTGGATTGATTGGGGTCCAAGCTTTCAGAAATTGATGGGGTTCAAATTTTCCCGTCCCTCAACCCCTCTCTGGGGGGGGGGGGGGGTGGTTTCCTATCATGAGACCCCTACAATTGGGTGTGTCAGTCATCTAATGACTGGTTTCACAAAACTTGAGTTGTTTTCTAGAACTGTGGTTATCCCTCAACAGCGAGAAAGGTAATTTGAAGACTTTCAGTTGGATAAACCCTCAAACCAACCCATCCACATCCCCACCCCACCCCGTCAGCCCAATTTGCGTACCTTCGTCATTGTTCGGCCAGCTGTTTTAAGGTGTAGTACTTTTAGTACCATTATCATATATATTTACTAGCCCATTTCCAAACACAAAGAGACAGAAACAAACATACAGACAACCTTCATGTATACACATCTACCCCCACACACACACACACGCTCATGCACACACGCACACCCTTTCTCCCACACGCACATACTCACACACACCCAAACATTCACAGGCAAGTGCGCTCGCGCGCACACAGCGCGCACACATTCCTACATAATATTATGCTGCTCTGTGATCATTGTTTCCAGCTCTTCTGTGGTAAAAGTTGTTTTCTTCCTTGGTCTTCGCAAGTTTGACAGAATAAAGACCCCTCTTTTGCAATATATTGCCTGATTTTTTCAAGGCATAAACATATAGCCAATGGCAAATCTAGATTTTAAAATTTTATGTGATGTGGGTCTTCATTATCGGTTAGAGAAGAAGAAAATAAATTGCAAAAACAAGAGAGAACTTTATTACTCTTGATCAATCAATCAATTTAGATGGTTAAATTGACAAATTGGTAAACATTGTATGCATCGAGATATATATATATATATATGTATTTATATATATATATAAAATCATGGACCTATTACGGATAGACATTCAACGTTATTCTTTCTTTGATCCAATGAGATCCACCGCCTTCTGATTATGTGCATCTTAATGAGAACATTCAGCTGTTTTAACAATACGACTGCTCAAGCATTTTCGGTCATTCACGAAGGAGCAGTATCCCTCTCTTGGATTTTGTCTTCCTGATTTTGTCAAGAAGGGTGTGAACATCTGGTTTGCCATTGACAACATTGATCTCTTGGAAGACACACCCACAGGGCAAGGAACCTTTTTACGGGACAGTGGTTGTAATCAACCAACAGGCTGTAGATGGAGAGCCAGTGAATCAACCACTTGTCATACCCGAGAAACTTTCTTCGCAAGACTTTCTAGCATTTGAGATGAATGTGCTTCCAGAGCCAGTCATCAGAACTAGCCCACTGAGATTTCAGGCCTACAAGAAGAGGAAACAAAATCTCATTTCTCAAGATTTCACTCATACCTGGGCTCTTGTGAACTACCTTACAACAGATGACAACGGAGAAATCATCCGAACTGAACCTCAGCTGCACGATGAAGAAGCCCAGCGCAGTGAAGAGATGCCAAGTGATGCAGAGTCTACAAACGATGAGGAAACTGAGCCTTCTAGCACCAAGGAGAAAGCTGGGTCTTCAAAGGACAGAGAGGAAACAAACCCTGTCGTGATCATCAAAAAGCAGGTGAAGAAATCAGATAAACTAGCAAATAATGATGTCCTTCCAACATGGGCTGCAACTAGGTCTTTATTGTTGTCTCAATCCTCTCCCGCTAGCACGCCTACAAACACAGCGGTGGTTGCCCCATTATTCAAGACATCGCCAACTGATTATGGGACCCTCTATACTGTTCTTCGGTTATCTCAGGGAATAACTGCGACTGTTGTTGGCCCTCACAGAAAGACATTGATAACGCTAGATCTCGATCTTTACTTCCGAGCGTTGAAGATTCAGCAGTCGGTGGGAAACACCAACTGGATCTTAAGAGCTGGAGCTCTCCACATTGCTTTCGCTGCCTTACATGCTCTTGGCAAAACCATCGATGGTAGCAGTCTTGACACGTGTGCTATCGAATGTGGTGCGTACACCTCAGCATCTCTTCGCAGGATCTGTGGTGATAAAGCTTATAAGCGTGGCCTTGAATTCCACATTACTGCAAGCCTTGCAATCATGATGTTGTGTTTTGATGCCATACTATCGGATCTTCCCAAGGGTCCAATTCGCATCCAGTGCAATTCTCTCAAAGAAAAACTTCATGGACGTGACCCGGAGATGGTGGAGATCTATGAAGAAATCCAATCCTGGTACTCAAGCAATGTCAAACCGCTTGAAGAAGCTGAAGACCTTGGCGAGTTTGCCCAGTTCTTGACCCGTGTGTCTTAACCAGGTGGAGAGTCTTCTACATCTCATTAGTTCATGTCGATCAGGGGACTGGGAGGGCTACATGTCATCACTAGAAGACCTCACCAAGTACTTTTTTGCTCGTGATCTCCTGAACTATGCTCCCCTGATGCCAGTCCATCTCGCTCAAATGAATGCCCTAGAATAGGATGATCCAGAAACATGGAATGCCCTCAAGTCTGGAGACTTTGTGGTGGCAAAGTCAGAGATACCCTTTTCTCTTCTCTTCACTGATCAGGCTCTAGAGCAAGAAATCAAGAAACTAAAGGGGAATGGTGGGATGGTTGGACTCACAAGAAATGAAGCCGCTCTGGACCGACTAGTCACTACCACACCTCACCTTGCTGCTCTGGTAAATCATTACCTCAATGACTTCCAAAAAGCTACTGGAGCATCAGCAGCTCTCTTTTAGGAGACATTGCAGTGAGGTCAAAGAAGAATGCTCTGAAACTACGCCACCTAATCGAGCTGCACTGCGGAGTCAATTCGTTAAAGGAGAAGACACAATTGAAGAGTCTGGTTTCATCGGCACTTGTGTCAAATGAGGCGAAAAGTGACATTCTCCACTTTGCAGAAAAGGGCCAGAAGCGCTTTGAGGAGTTTGTATCTGATCGTTTGCTTTCATCATCAACCCTCTCGGTGTGGGACAAAATGAAGAAACGGAAGCTGAAATCCTTTTCGAACTGGATGGAGAAAAGGAAAGTGCGTGTTAGAGACAAGGTCATCAAGTGGCGGGAGGGACGTGAAAAGGAAGATTCCTTATCATCCAAGGCAGCCGCCCAAGCTTAGTTCCTAAACTTGCGGAAAAAATAGGTGAATATGAAATGTCAGTGGTTCCCCGTTCACTATGTGCTGTCGATGGTTCTTTGTACATCCCAACAGACAAAGCAAGTCTGATGCATGCAGTTGAAGACGCAAAGGCAGAACCTGCCGATGCTGTAAAACAGCCTGATGTCGTGGAGGATAATCATATTCAACTCCCCACAGGTTGAAATGATGCAGGCAGGCGCGGATCCAGGATTTCTTAGGGGAGGGGGCCCAACTTTTTTTGTTTTTGTTTGCTCCCGAAAATTGGAAAATCGCGCCGGCCGAAAAGTCGCTCAGTGGGGGGGGGGGGGGGGGGGGGGGGGGTAGTGATCACAATTTTTTTTTTTTTTTTTTTTTGCTCCCGAAAATTTGAAAAATCGCGCCGACCGAAAAGTCGCTCAGTGGGGGGGGGGGGGGGGGGGGGTAGTGAGCACATTTTTTTTTTTTTTTTTTTGGTCCTCGAAATTTTTTCAATTTGCACCCCCCCCTTGAGCGCCAGGGGGGGGGGGGCCCAACCCCCCAAAAAGGTAAAAATCACGTGATTTTACATGATTTTTTTCTCAAGGGGGGGGGGGGCCCGGGCCCCCCGGCCCCCCCCCCCCCCCCCTGGATCCGCCACTGGATGCAGGAAGAGGTTCCGGTTACCGTAGAACATGAGATAACGCAGGTTCCTTCTGGAGCAGCCCAACAACCTAACCTCTTGCATGATCTTCCTGTCAAGGTGCTGATAATTGACGTCATGGGTGTACTTCAAGGCATGAAAAAGACACTAGCTGCCATGCAAAATATACGTCAGACCTTCAGAATGCATTCAACAGGCGCATCGAAGGGATGATGGCAAGCTATGATGAAGGTCGAGTTGTGTTTGATCGATATATGGAAGAGTCATTAAAGAACAAGACTCGACAAAAGAGGGCAACTACATCATTAGAATACGAGATACACCCAGAAATGAAGCTCACAATGTCCATCAAGGAGCTTCTATCTTCATCGTCAACCAAGAAAAAGCTGACGTGCCTGTTAGGTCAGGGGCTGCTTGATAACTTTTCACAGAACACGGACAGCCCTTTCAAGCTAGTGGTTGTGTATGATACCTTCATCAAGGGACATGATTTTGAGGAGGCGCACACACATGAAGAGGCTGATACCCTGATTCTTAATCAAGTCCTTGCCTCTACTGCTAGTCAGGGGCGTCGCTAGACCTTTTTCAGTGGGGGGGTGTAGAGGTCAACGATTACCGACAAAACTAGCCACCAATTACCGACAAAATAAAATGTCCAATATCTACAAATTCAACCCTATAAACCTGGGGCCGAAGGCTAAACTGTTTTTCCTATGGATATGCGCAAAATGGTCATTTTCCTCGACGACATAAATATACGAATTATTTCTTCAATTTAGTCAGCATCATAGCTATATATTTTAAAGCAGGCGCGGAGCTAGGATCTTGTTTTAGGAAGGGGCGGTAGTGAGCAAGAGAATCACTTAAAAGCGCGCTCATTAGGGGGTTGTGGGTGATGGGCCTCACGCGCAAAGCGCGGAAGCTTAGACGTTTCTTTAAATTATTAGGAAAAGAAGACGATTAATTGTACCGTTTTCGACTGGTAATCCTTGTCTTAATGAAGTTTTAAATTGTTATAAAAAAGAAGACGATTTGCTGTACCGTACTCGAATGTTTATCCTTTTCTGAATTCAGTTCCCCCCCCCCCTCCCACGCAAAGCGTGGAAGTTTTGACGTTTCATTAAATTATTAGAGAAAGAAGACGATTCGTCGTACCGTTTTCGACTCTTTATAAGCCCTATTCATCTGAATTCAGTTTCCCGCTCTCGCGCAAAGCGCGAAAGCTTTTACGTTTCCTCATATTATTAGAGAAAGAACACGATTCGTTGTACCGTTTTCGACTCTGAATAAGCCCTATTGATTTTGTCTGAATTCAGTTTCCCCCTCTCGCGCGAAGCGCGGAAGCTTTGACGTTTCCTTAAATTAATAGAGAAAGAACACGATTCGTTGTACCGTTTTCGACTTTAAATAAGCCCTATTAATTTTGTCTGAATACAGTTTCCCCCCTCTCGCGCGAAGCGCGGAAGCTTTGACGTTTCCTGAAATTATTAGAGAAAGAAGACGATTCGTCGTACCGTTTTCGACTCGTCTAAATGAAGTTTTCCCCTTCCGCGCAAAGCGCGGAATTTTTGGCGTTTCATCACAATATAGAGAAAAGAAAACGATTCCTCGTACCGTTTTCGAATCTTATTAAGCCCTATTCATCTGAATTCAGTTTCCCCCTCTCGCGCGAAGCGCGAAAACTTTGACGCTTCCTCAAATTATTAGAGAATGAAGACGATTCGTCGTACCGTTTTCGACTCTTATTCAGCCCTATTCATCTGAATTCACTTTCCCCCTCCCGCGCGAAGCGTGAAAGCTTTGACGTTTCCTCAAATTATTAAAGAAAGAAGACGATTCGTCGTACCGTTTTCGACTCTTAATAAGCCCTATTCATCTGAATTCAGTTTCCCCCTCTCGCGCGAAGCTCGAAAGCTTTGACGTTTCCTCATATCATAAGAGAAAGAAGACGATTCGTCGTACCGTTTTCGACTCGTCTAAATGTAGTTTTCCCCTTCCGCGCAAAGCGCGTAATTTTTGGCGTTTCATCACAATATAGAGAAAGGAAGATTTCGAATCTTACTAAGCCCTATTCATCTGAATTCAGTTTCCCCCTCTCGCGCGAAGCGCGAAAGCTTTGACGTTTCCTCATATTATTAGAGAAAGAAGACGATTCGTCGTACCGTTTTCGACTCGTCTAAATGTAGTTTTCCCCTTCCGCGCAAACCGCGTAATTTTTGGCGTTTCATCACAATATAGAGAAAGGAAGACGGTTCCTCGTACCGTTTTCGAATCTTATTAAGCCCTATTCATCTGAATTCAGTTTCCCCCTCTCGCGCGAAGCGCGAAAGCTTTGACGTTTCCTCAAATTATTAGAGAAAGAAGACGATTCGTCGTTCCGTTTTCGACTCTTAATAAGCCATATTCATCTGAATTCAGTTTCCCCCTCTCGCGCGAAGTGCGAAAGCTTTGACGTTTCCTAAAATTATTAGAGAAAGAAGACGATTCGTCGTTTCGTTTTCGACTCTTAATAAGCCCTATTCATCTGAATTCAGTTTCCCCCTCTCGCGCGAAGCGCGAAAGCTTTGACGTTTCCTAAAATTATTAGAGAAAGAAGACGATTCGTCGTTCCGTTTTCGACTCTTAATAAGCCATATTCATCTGAATTCAGTTTCCCCCTCTCGCGCGAAGCGCGAAAGCTTTGACGTTTCCTCATATTATTAGAGAAAGAACACGATTCGTTGTACCGTTTTCGACTCTAAATAAGCCCTATTAATTTTGTCTGAATTCAGTTTCCCCTCTCGCGCGAAGCGCGGAAGCTTTGACGTTTCCTGAAATTATTAGAGAAAGAAGACGATTCGTCGTAACGTTTTCGACTCATCTAAATGAAGTTTTCCCCTATCGCGCGAAGCGCGGAATTTTTGGCGTTTCATCACAATATAGAGAAAGGAAGACGATTCCTCGTACCGTTTTCGAATCTTATTAAGCCCTTTTCATCTGAATTCAGTTTCCCCCTCTCGCGCGAAGCGCAAAAGCTTTGACGTTTCCTCAAATTATTAGAGAAAGAACATGATTCGTTGTACCGTTTTCGACTTTTAATAAGCCCTATTTGTCTGAATTCAGTTTCCTACTCTCGCGCGAAGCGCGAAAGCTTTGACGTTTCCTCATATTATTAGAGAAAGAACACGATTCGTTGTACCGTTTTCGACTCTAAATAAGCCCTATTAATTTTGTCTGAATTCAGCTTCCCCTCTCGCGCGAAGCGCGGAAGCTTTGACGTTTCCTGAAATTATTAGAGAAAGAAGACGATTCGTCGTACCGTTTTCGACTCGTCTAGATGAGGTTTTCCCCTACCGCGCGAAGCGCGGAATTTTTGGCGTTTCATCACAATATAGAGAAAGGAAGACGATTCCTCGTACCGTTTTCGAATCTTATTAAGCCCTTTTCATCTGAATTCAGTTTCCCCCTCTCGCGCGAAGCGCAAAAGCTTTGACGTTTCCTCAAATTATTAGAGAAAGAACATGATTCGTTGTACCGTTTTCGACTTTTAATAAGCCCTATTTGTCTGAATTCAGTTTCCCACTCTAGCGCGAAGCGCGGAAGCTTTGACGTTTCCTTTAATTATTAGAGAAAGAAGACGATTCGTTGTACCGTTTTCGACTGGTCTAAATGAAGTTTCTCCTTCCGCGCGAAGCGCGAAATTTTGGGCGTTTTATCAAGAAAGGAAGACGATTCGTCGTACCGTTGTTGACTCTTAAACCTTGTTTGAATTTATTTTCTCCGAAAATTTTAAACCTCTGATTTCTTTAGCTGATATTATAGGAAAGTGAAACTTCGAGAAAATACAAGTATTGTAGTTGTAGTCACTCTCGAAGTCGTCACAGCGGATAAGAAGTCACAGTTCGTAGGGAAAAGAAACTTGTCGGCCGACCGACAATATACATCTCACCGACTTCAAACTTCTGCATAATAGTACACGAGGATCGAGCAAGAATACTGACACAGCTGACCCGACACAGCAACATATTTACCCGTGTCTTTCCTGCTCCCTCGACGAGACGACTCCACCCAACAACCTCCTCCTTTCTCATACTCTTACCTCCCCTCTCTCTCCTCTCTTTCATCCCCCGTTTCTTTTGTTTCCCTTTCACTCTTGTTTCTTCTTTTTTCCTTTTCTTTCTTTTCCTTTCTTTCCTCTCCTCCCTTTCTTTCTTTCTTCTCTTTTCTTTCCTTTCTTTCCTTTCTTTTCCTTTCTTTCTTTTCTTTTCCTTTTCTTTTTTCTTTTCTTTCCCTTTCCCTCTCTTTTTTCCCTCTCTTTTTTTCCCTCTCTTTTTTTCTCTCTCTTTTTTCCCCTCTCTTTTTTTCCCTCTCTTTTTTTCCCTCCCCCTTTTCTCTTTTTCCCGACGGCAGCGCAATTTTACCGATAATATCCTGACAGGTGGGGGGGGGGGGTGTCGCACCCCCCCCACACCCCCCCTTTGGCGACGCCCCTGCTGCTAGTGGTGCCTTGCAAGAAATTACTGTCTGGTCCCCTGACACTGATGTCCTCCTTCTCTTAATTCATCTAGCATCTTGTGGAAACAATGCAGTGCCCATTTCTCTACAATTTTCTACAGGCATGGGTACAAAGAAACGAGAAATAGATGTGCTGGAGTGGGTTCAAGTCATTGGACATCGAAAATGTCAAGGCCTCCTTGGACTTCATAATTTTTCTGGTGCTGACTGGGGAGGAAGTTTGTTGGGATATCCAAGAAGACATGGATCAATGCCTACTTAAAGCTTGATGATGATGATCTTTCCATTATCTGCTTCAAAGAACTGGGCGAGGGTTCCATTCTAGCTGAGCTAATTAGCAATGGAAAGCTTCCAACACATGTGAAGGCACTAGAGCGTTTCATATGTCGTGTTTACTCTTCATCAGATCCAACAACCCTACCATCGCTCAGATGGGAACTGTTCCGATCAAAGAACCTGGAAGGTGAGATGTTACCTCCAACTCGTGCCGCATTACTACCTCACATCCTCCGTGCCAATTACATCACAATGAGGGTTAAATCATACAAGACTAACTACCCAGTGCTTCCTCCTATCAAAGAGAATGGATGGTATTCAGATAATCGAGGATGTCTTCCAGTCAAGTGTCTTGCGCTTCCTGCACCATGGGCAGTACTTGAACTCATCAAATGTGGCTGTAAAGCAGGATGCAAGGGACGGTGTAGCTGCTCCAACAACGATTTGCCCTGCACTCCTCTCTGTAAATGCTACAGTGGAGACTGTGAAAACCGGACAAGGGAGGATGCTCCAGATAGTGATAGCGGTTGACTTTTACTGGAAGTCTGATGAACTTTCCTGTTGTCATGGTAACCACGAAGTAGGTGGTTACCCCTTTCCCGATTTTATTTTATGTTTTGTTTATAACTGGAAAATGTTTCCAAATAATTCTTTGATTTAGATCAAGATTGTGTCATGTACAAGTATTTCGGAACAAAATAGCTCAACTTGTTTCTGTTTTTTTTTCTTCTTTGGGGCGGGGGGGGGGGGGGGGGGAACCATATCAACAAAACAAAATGCACATTTTCGTATTATTCTGTATTTGAAGAAGAAAAAAAATCATATATAATTTGTCAACTTTCTGATTGACTGATGCAATTACAGTGCCTAGAAGTTGATATTTGAGAATTTTGTTATATTATCATCTGAAGGTGTTTGGCGCCATCTGGTGTTTAAGTAAGTTATTCACTTGATAAAATACTAAAATAGGGTTGATTTTTATATTAACAGCCTAAAATAACAGTGTTAATGACATGTGATATGTTTCACAATTAATCCACTGTATAATAACACACAATAATGCCATTTCCACTTATTATTTCAAAATTCTAGCCCAAAAGAAAGAAGAAGGGCACATTTTTAGGAAATATTTCCCAGTTTTTCACAATTTTTTCACAAATTGCGCCCCCATAAGGTCAAAGTGAAAAAAGTTTTATGACGCAATATTATTAAAAATGAATCCTTATATACCTCAGACAACTTCACAGTGAAATTGGCGAAAAAATATATGAATTAGGGTGGAAGACACCAAATTTCCCTATTGCGCTTTATATACGCAATTTTGGCGCCCAAAATGGACCCCCCAGGAAGTGAAGGAGGGGTCTGAAAATTTGAACCCCATCATTTTTGGCCAATTGGGACCCTTTTGAAGCCAAAACAGCAAAAAATTCAATTTTGGCAAAAAAATCCTACGGGATTACATACCATACCGCACTAACAGGTCCAGTGATTGCCTGAGTGGTTGTTCCATTCTTTGATACTTCCAAAAATTGACCACAAAAGAGGCACTGCCCGGATTTGAACCGGGGATCTCCTGTTTACTAGACAGGCGCTTTACCAACTAAGCCACAGCGCCGCACACAATATGTTTTATCATTTCGAATCAAAGTCCAATATTGTTTTACCAGGCTCTCTCCATAATATTTATTTGAATCTTAGTTCAACGACATCTATGAAATAAGTTGTAATTTAGATACATTTCTATATGCACGAGCCTTTTTTCTCGTTTTGTTTTAAAGCTTTCCTGCCTGTATGATTATATTTCAATAATTTATGATATGCACATTGTTTTCCATATAGGCCTAAAAACCTAAAAGATTGAATTAAAAATTATATCAGGCATGCGAGCATTCAATACACCAAACATCTATTGCAGTTATCTAAATAGTGTTTACAGATCATCCGTATATGCGTTCCCGAACAATCAGAACAATAATGATGTGGGGGGGGGGGGGGGTAATGGCTCCCCTGCCTTGTATAAGGGTGCATACACCCTAGTATCGTTATATATCATTTGCAGGGGGGGGGGGGTAAAGGGGCTGCCCACTACATGCATGTCACTGACCACAAACACCACACCCATGGGCCGCATCTTATTTGCGATCGATACCAATCGTAACTATGCACATAAGGGATAGGGGATGCAACTTTGCGATTGATTAGAGGACCTAATACGGATAAATCGCAACTCTTTATAAGACGGGGCCAATGCATTGCACGGTCAATGATTTTAGGAATAGTAATCGAGTTCATCATCCGCTGATTCTTTGTTTCGATACCTCCACCCCCTATAAAGACTGATGTTAGATGTCTTTGATTTTTAGTTGTTAGATGGGCCTACAAATATGCTATGAATATAAAGGTGCACTAGTATGAAGAAAAATAAGAGGTTGGAAAATTTACATCGCTGGCAGACAGAATTAATCGTATGGTCTGATAGTTAAAATATCTGGCAAATATGAAAAGATACTTAACCAGATTAATTCCTTTCCTACTACATAACGGATACTTTGGGATAGTTCCAGTGATTGCCTGAGGGGTTGTTCCATTCTTTAATACTTCCAAAAATTGTCCACAAAAGAGGCACTGCCCGGATTTGAACCGGGGATCTCCTGTTTACTAGACAGGCGCTTTACCAACTAAGCCACAGCGCCGCACACATTATGCTTTATCATTATGAATAAAAGACCACTATTGTTTTACTAGGCTCTCTCCATAACATTTATTAAGAATCTTAGTTCAACGATATATATGAAATAAGTTTTAATTTAGAGACATTTCTATACACGAGCCTTTTTTTTCGTTTTTTTTCCAAAGCTTTCCTGTGTGATTATATTTCAATAATTTATGATATGCACATACATGTTTCCCAGATAGGCCTAAAAACCAACAAGAATAAATTAAAAATTATATCAGGTATGCGAGCATTCAATACACCAAACATCTGCTGAAATTATCTAAATAGTTTACAGATCTTTCAATATTTGTACAATATTTAGTAAACCAACAGACGTCCCTCTTGTTTCCGTATATACATGATTGTAATGCGTGTCTATCATTCTACGAGCACGATCCCCCCCCAATTGGTGAGAAAATATTTAGCGGCGAATTAGCCAGCTGGTGAATAAGCGGGGGGGGGGGGGGGTGGGGGGGGGGGGTAAGGAACACTTGTAATTTTTTTTTAGGGGGGGGGGGTGCCCCCGTGGATCCGTGACTGATTATTATCATTATTATTATTACTATTATTATTATTTGTATTTTTATTATCATCAACATCATCATCATCATCATCATTATCATCATCATCATCATTATTATCATCATCATCATCATCATCACCACCAGCTGCTGCACCATCGCCATCAAAACTACATTTTGCCCCTTTTCCTCATAAGCATCATTACTTTCACTCTCCTGGAAGTCATTTATATTTTCAATCATCATCATCATCATCATCATCATCATCATCATCGCAATCATGATTATTCTCACTGTTAGCACCCATACCAGCTTTCATTCCATATGTCGACATTCTTCTCAAAGGGCCATTCGAATAAAACTGGAGTAAAACAAATTTTGAAACATCGTGATAGATACAAAAAACAGGTTTCGAAAAAGTTCTTTTGAAATGCAAATGAAACAATCTCTCTTTTAATAATAAACAACATATTGATTGATAATTCTTTGAACAAATAATCTTATATACAAAACTACAAGAATCTCTCTCACAAAGTAACTAAACATAAGAAAATAATAGAAAAAGACAAATAAACTTTACAATGGAGCACAGTATATAGTAGATCATCAACATGGATGTATAAAATTGTGAGGCTGACATAGCATTTGAAAAAGAATGAAGGCAGCATTTTTGTTAAAGCACATGGGTCTTCAGATGAATACGAGCTCAGGTGTTGATGCATGTAAGATCTTCCTGCGCTGATATTAAAGCGATTATTTGTTCCATTTATCAGAACTAAATGTCTATGAAAGCTAACGAGTATAAAAGGTTCAATGAGTGTTCATGAATGTCTATCTATTTAGACGGATGCAATCATCACTCGTGAATTTCTCCTCTGCCTGACGACGTAAATTGCGATTCCGGCGAAGATGACAACGACGACGATGACGGCAATGGTAGCTCCCGCGACGGTCGACGCCGAGACAGCCTGTGCTCTTCCGTTGGCATCACGTACGAGATGTGGGTTGTTGTTGTAAGGCTGGCTGTTGAATCCTTGGTCCGCGAAGGGGTTGCCGCCGCCCATCATTCCGCCGCCACCGTAACCTTGTCCAGCGCCGTAACCGGCTCCGTAACCGGCTCCGTTACCGTAACCGGGGTTGTATCCATTGGCCATGCCGCCGGTGCCACCCATGCCTCCGCCCATGCCTCCAGCTCCGCCCATACCGCCTCCGCCCATGCCGCCGCCCATACCGCCTCCAGCTGCACCAGCGGCTGCTGCCGCTGCGGCACCGAAAACGTCGAAGCTAGTCATCTCTCCCGAGTTGCCGGTTGACATGCCGACCATATCTGCGTATTCGCCGAATTCCCCAAACGGCTCTCCTTGGGCCATGACACATCCTAAACAAAATTGAAATAAATGAGAGAAATAAAAATGTTATATTGATATGCTCCGAAATACATAATAATTTATATATTTTTGTTCATGTATTACTCTAGAAAAGAGGCTCTCACTTCGACTCTCATTGCGAGATCATTTTAAATTTGGATGGGTGGAATATCACACCCAATTTATAGACTAAAACCATGATATTTCCACAAGCAAAAAGAAGAAGAAAAAAATCCTCTAGTTGATACATGTCGAAAAGTGTCATCGACTGTCCAAGATTTATAACAAAAAATTGGTCCGGCCAAGTGTGTACAGTTTTTCAACAATAGTTTTAGATTGACAGACAGATTTTAGCATCGTGTATCCCTTGCTGATTGACATCAGTGTATGGATGTTGGATTTAATTTGCTATGATTTACTTCAATTATTTTAGGATAATCTATCTGAAATATATACGATATGCGATTACGACTAGCCAACTAGCCCAAATAGGACAATATTATACCCGGAGTCACCACCATGCTAACAACTACGGACAAAAATACAAAATTTTATATCCAGTCAATACCCGGCTGACGATTATCCAATAGGCCTATACGCATGATATTAGTATTTATCCAATGGTTATAATACGTGGTTACTCTTATTTCCACACCGTCAAATTTCACTCTAAGTGGCGTCTGCTGGGAGTCAACTCTATTCCTAGTTAAAGCGACACGGAAAACGAGTCACCTTGACTCTGAATTGAGTCAATTCTCAGCTGATGCCACACAATCCGAGTCAAATTGATTCGAATTCCGTGTCACTCTATAGGAAAAGAGTTGACTCCCAGCTGACGCCATTTAGAGTGAAATTTGACGCCGTGGAAATAAGAGTATACTTGTTTGGGGTAGGAGCGTGGGCGTAATGCAGTCCAGGGGTTAGTTGTCTTAGAAATGTTTTCTATTAATTTCTATAAAAATTTTTTTTTTTAATGGAATGCAAGCTAGGTTTACACTGTTATTATGCAAAGGCCGGTGATGCTGTGCGATTGCTAACCTCAGTTAAAGAAATTATAGACCATGTGGACCCCAAATGATTATTTACTATTCAACAAAATTGATTAAGACCCAACTTACTAAAAACCAATTTGATTCCTTGCACGACATCAGCATAATTTATCAATTAAAATGCTAATCCATTAAATGATCACACGTATCCTTTTGGATTATCATCAGCACTCTTAGTACGACCTCCATGAAGCACATTAAGTAACATCCGTTCACTATTCTCAAATTGAAAACAGACACTATTTTAAGAGACCAAAGATAGGCAACAGAAATTGCGTTTTAGGAGAAGGGAAATAGGAACGAGCTCTTAAGTCTTATTATTAATTAAAAACAGAATATTAAAAAATGACCAAAATAAACCAGAGAAAATTTCTCCGGAGAGAGAGATGGAATCGAGACGGCAATGATTGGGTGGTTGGTTTTGTCTGACTGCTAAGGAAGCATGATTGTGTATGCTTGTATATAAGTTAAGCAACCAGGAAACCGACGGGTGTAAGTCTTCTCCGAGGGACTTGGTAATAAAAAAAGGCACTAGCGCATCGACTTTGTTTAAAACCAGAGACCTCCCTGTTACGAGACCAATGTTCTATCACTGAACCATCGTGCCATTTGTCTTGTACAAAGTCATGTATAACTTCCCGTAACTCGCCACACCCTAGAAAGTATTCTTTTTCTTTCTCTTATTTTACCGACATCGAACGGATGCCATGCACTTCCTATGGCGAAAGAAAAGTTGGAATGAACTAATGGGACACTAATAGAACATGATGAGCAACTATTAGCCTTTGCTGATCTTAAACTGTTAAAGACACCGATGAGCTGGTCGCGTGATTACATGGTGAAGAAAGAAAACTGGCTGGAAGTATTTTATGCCATTGGGAAAAGTTCGTAGTATACAAAATAATGATTGTTGATATTGTGAGGTGTGAGGTGCTAGATGAACAAAATGGCCTATATTCACTCAATCTTCCTGAAAATCATGTGCACATAAATATTCGTATTTAGGACTACACGCAAATGTGACATGAAAGTTTGATCCAAACTTCAGCTATTTCCCGTAGTATTTCGAATATGATGGCATTTGAAGAGCAATACTCATCAGCGCATATTTCTACTACAAAGTTCTTCTAAAACTTCATTCAAAGAATAAGAAAGGTCACAAATTTTATTTCATCTTTACCAGGGCCCTGTTGCATAAAATTTTGCATTGACGGTAACTTTGCCATCAATGGTTACTACCATGGTAACAGGATTCATCAGCCAATCAAAATCAAGGTTTCGATGGTAGTTGATGGCAAAGTTACCATCAATGGTAAGTTTTGTGCAACGAGGCCCTGAACTCAATCTTCTCTTTAAAACATTCAAGAAACCACATTTGACGCACTAGGCGAAGTGATGACGGATCATTTCCGAGCAATGTTATTCCCCATCAAGTGCATGGAAGAAGCAATTACAGACGGTTCTAAATCGGTTTCAAATCAAACATGGCGAGTCATAAGTATTATAATTGCATCATAAGGGGTAGAATGCTGCGTACTGCTGTTTCTAGCGATGAGTAAAATCCGAATGTGTCATGCATCCCAATTTGCCTAATTATCTCTTCCTTTAGAGCTTAACGGAGGCATTTCACGCAACATTTGGGGCAGTGGTATTTGTATTGGCAGAAACTATACGTATACGCCACGCCCTGTTCTATATAATACAATTTGACCAGTGTGCTACTAAAATTTCAACCCAATGCTGGTTTTATGCTTTAATTTGCTTGAAATTGGATTTAATAATGAAAGTTAGTCTGAAGTTTAGGTTTTTCTTTGTTAAACGTGATCTTAGACGGAGAGATGTTTTTAACTGTATTAGCAAAATACGGACCCACGTTTATAACTGTCCACAAGCAATGACAAGTCTAAAGAATTTGTTAAAATATATATATTGTGCTGATAATGAGACGGAACATATGGCATATAACAAGAACTTTCAACTAATGTTAGAGACTGCAAATAGATGGTAATATTTGCTATGTTCTGTTTCCGTACCCCCTATAATTTGTTCTTCTTCTGCACATCCGCCAGACTCCAAGACAGACCTTCAAGATCGTCCTTAAAACTGTTTCATTTATAAATCTCTATCGGTAAAGTAAGTTAACACACATAATATTAATGATTTTGTAGTTTAGTTACAACTAAAATATTACTTTTTACTTTCTACTTCTAACTATTACTTAATATTTAATACTTACTATTTTGTGATTATCTTTTATAAATAATTTGTCTGCAGTGAGTAGTGTAATATTGACTTACTTCTATTGATGGTGCTGGACTTGTTATTTTTTCTTTTTAGTAGTCAGTAAAATTTAAGGAATTATTCGTCTTGTAATGTACCTGTATAAGTTTATCACAATGTAGAAGTCTAGTTTGAGTATTTCAATTATGTGAGAATTTTTTCTCCATCAATGCTAGAACTCCGGGTTAACTGAAGTATCTCTTCCCAGGCACGTTGAAACTTTCAAAGTCAACTTGAAGGCTGCTCTGATACAGAACTAGGTTCCGGTTTAATTATGGCTGTGATTCACTGTATAAAGTTAGAATTCTCGTGCCCTATTTTATCCCCTGGAGGCTTGGACTATTAAAATCACCCTTTGGAGTCACCCCAGCAATTCGAGGCATTCCTGCCAAATTCAATAACATGTCTCCTCTTCTACTTGAATGACACCCCAATGCTGATCTTGATCGTGATTTAGAAGAGGTGCAATCGTAATATTTCTAGCTCACCCAAAAGCTCTTTAAGTAATCCCTAGTGATAATAGATTATTAACGAGACAACTGAAACTGATTAATTGCAATTTAGTCATACCTAGAGCAACGCATTCCAACTCCATTAAAAAAATGGTATATATTTTGTCAGAGGTAAATGGAATTAATAAGAATAATTTTCCACCAATTCTATCAATACTTTAAGAGCTTCATCTTACATTTTGCATGATTTGACAAAAATATGTTATTTCGCAATCTTTAATGAATATCACATGTTTATCAATTTAAAATCCTTATTCATAAATATGTTTTTTTCTTCTGATCTATGTTTTTTAAAAGAGGGGAAAGAGTATTTCTGAGTTGTCTGACCTTGACATGTATGGAGATCCCAAGATTATTATAGTTATTCTATTGACACCATATGTTTTTTAAAATATATATTTATCTCGCGAATGATTCATTTAATTGAAGAAACATTTAGCCTTTTTTTGGCGGGAAAGGTGCTTATAAATTAAATGAAATTATGCAAAAGAAGAAAAGAAAGAAAAAAAAAACGGAAACGGCAATGAACTTACCCAGACAGGCAGCGAAAATTACAACACAAGCGTTCATGATGATGGTTGGAGTAATGATTCCAAAAGATTTGAGATTGGACGAAAAGAAAATTGATTAGTTTAAAACAAGAAGTAACAAATTTGAGTACTGTCCTGGCAAAGAAACTGGGCAGCGTCTGTTCCAAAACTAGGTACCTCACCCCTCTTTATACCATGGCTTCGAATGGGGGGTAAAGGGGGAAGAGAGATTTAGAGAGGAAAGGGGTGCAGGCTTATCGCTGATTGGCTGAATGTTGATGAGTGCCTGACAAGGCCTCGGATGTCTGTAAACGATAGAGGGTGCTGACAAGTTTGGACGAAAGTCCCTCTTCCCCCTCTCTCTGGCTCTGTCTCTGTCTCTCTCTCTGTCTCTCTCTCTCTGTCTCTCTCTCTCTGTCTCTCTGTATCTCTCTGTGTCTCATTTTCACTCTCTCTCTATGTCTCTCACTCTCTATTTCACTCTACATGTCTCTCACTCTCTCTCTCTCTTTCACATACACTCTCTCTCTATGTCTCTCTCTCTCTGTGTCTTTCTCTCTCTCTCTCTCACTCTGTCTCTGTCTCTCTCTCTCTCTCACTCTACCCAAGCTCCTTAAGTCTTTCGATGTTTCTCTCTATATCTCCTAGTAGGCTCCCTTCCCCCCGTCTATTATTCTGTCCATCTATTCCAACCTCCGGACCTCTTTCTTTAAAATTCTATTCATATTCTCTCACCTCTCTGTCCCATACTCTCTTTCTCCTCTCTTTTATATGTTTCTTTTTTCTCTTTGCCTGTTCACAATCCCCGAATATACTTCTCTTGAGTTCTCCTTTGTTCGTACTTAAATTCCCCTCTGCATCATCGTTCTATATACTCCTTTCTCATAGTACGCGCTAAATTCTACACTTGATACGGTTATTGACATTCTCCTTAAAAAGAAGAAGAAAGAACATCGTCCCACTTTCTCCTAATCGATAGCCTAGCTTGCTAAGTGTAAGCTAGTAAGTCCAGGGACCAGTTTCATAAAACTTGTTATCTATAACAACTGCTAAATTTCTATGAAAAATTTGCTCTCAGTCAATCAGATGCCATGATTTCAGTAGCTTATAACATTAGCTTGTAACTTGTTATTGATAACAGGTTTAATGAAACAGGGCCCAGGTGCCCCTCAGATGATGACAGTGCCCCCTCAATGACTGGATCCACGCTACGCCCCTGTAAGGAACCCTCCTTCAAATCACTCCTACATTTCACATTGTCTCTTCTGATCTATCTTATTATTTTTTGTTAACGTGATTTTGGAACATACTGATCCATGATTTGGTTTAATGACACTTGGGAGAAAAGAAATGGCACAACACTCAGATCGAATAAGTACCATTAGGCCTAAACAAAAAAGAAGTTGTATTGTACTTTTTTTTAAACGTAAACAAAATTTTAAAAATTGTTCAATTAATAAAAAGATATGAATTAAAGCATTTGAAACTGAGAAATATCAGCCCAAAGAGGGAGAAAAAAAAAGAAGAAGAGATTTCCGACCGACCGACCCATGTTTTGGCACCTAAAGGGCAATACGACTTTTTTTTCTCGGCCTTATGGCAATTATTATCAGTTGTTTTTAGCCAAATCAATAGGCCTACTATAATTGTGTTACATGTGGCTTCCCTTTTGAATGACAAACAACAAAGAAAAAAAAATCGAAACTTATAACATCACCTCATTTATACTTTGGTGGACAGGACAAATAATTACGTAGATGAAAGTTTTCAAATTACTCTCTCATGAGGCAAATAACCTCCTGTGAATCACTTTCCCAAAATTTCAAGGCCTTGCTAGCTTGAACTAGAAAAGGAGAGAAAAAAGATCATGGATTTAATAGCGTGGGACTACGTATCACGAACAAACCCACATGCCAATATTGAATCACCACGTAGGAGGCATATTTAATTAGGTATATTTCGATGTCATGTGATGCATCGCTCACTGATGCGAAGGAATTATTGAAATTCATTAGAGTATAATGAGTTATGCCCTTAACATTTTTTGAACCAGATGTGAAATAAGAGGAAAAAAAACGTTGAAATCATGATCATTAGAAGTGTTTCCTCGATTTTTTTTTTGCAAACCATTTGGCCATGTGGTCTGAGAGACTTTCGGACCTGGGAAGTCTTTTACAAAGACTGAGAACGACTAAGGTTGACTTGAACTATGGCAGGCCGTTCATGCCACTGGTTGCCTTCACCATTCCTGGAATTGGCCTCTCAAGGGACGTACAGATCGTGGTCACAAATCTACAGAATCTACAGAATTTACATGTTTTGACAGTTCATTATCGAAGTAAAAATATCATCTAAAGATCATGATTTCAAAGTTTTTTTTCCTCTTATTTTACATCTGGTTCAAAAAAATGTTAAGGGCTTAAATTAACAATATGTTTAAAGATGGAAAGGGAATATACGTACAAGAGAAGAAATAATAAATGAATGTATATTCTAATTTCATTACATCATGCTTTAAACAAAAATCACGAAACAATAAAAGGGGATAGAAACACATATTGCACTCATCAAATTCGATCATCTTGTTCGTGTGTCCAACAATATGTTTTATTAGATATTCACATTATATAAAAACATCAACAGCCATACATATTTACTTATAGACTTGGAAAATGGCACAATATAATATATTAAAAATAGAAAGAGAGGGAGGGGGGGGGGGGGGGGTAGGAGGGGAAATAAGGTGAAGTTTTTACTGTACATTTACGCATTTTTATTCTCACCTATTAAAAGCATTGCATATTTTTTTCATGGTTAAAACTATCATATTTACAATTCGTCATAAAATACATTAATTCACTATTATATGCACTACCGTTTAATTCTAGACAACTTATATTAAGGGGTTGTTGAGTACTGTTAAAAATCATAATCATTTAATTTTTACATGACTTTGTGTTATTATGTTTTTGTGAGTCATGTAAATCACTTTATGTAAGGAGTTAAAAAGTTAAAGAGTTAAAAAAAAAAGACATTATACAAGCATGTACATTCATATTAAGAGTTTCATATAAACTTTCCCTCGGGAGACAATTAACACAATCACGAAAGTGCCTATGGGTGGGGCACAATGGTCCGCCAATCATGTCAATCTAATAAACAAAATAACAAAGTAAAAAAAAACACTAAAAAGAAATGAACATGAATGGAGGAAAGAAAAAGAAGATAGCACGAGCTCAAAACACGCGGCTCGGTCGCATCGCTCCCTTGCATGTTATGCACTTTGTAAGACCCCCCCCCCCACACACACAATAATGACTGAAGCTACACTCAATCAGTCCATTTTACTTCACAAGAATCGCAAGACACAAGTGCAATTCAAATGCCATGATCAATAGTTTGCACGAAGATTTTACAGTAATATTTTTAATAGACAAACTATTAAACGGAGATCGCAGTCTTTGCACCTTTTGACTTTCACATGTCCTAGAGTTCATAAATAAGAAGGATTAGATTGTTGAAAATATCCTTGAAACTAGTAATTGTTTCAGTAACTTAACTAATAGACCGATTTCCGGTTTTGCTGCTTCGCAAAACGCGCTCATAATTGTACGGTCCGATTATCTTAACACAACATGACCAATTATAAGAGGATTAGGGCGGCGTCTCCGAAACAAAAATCTAATAATGCAACTCATTAAATAGCGCTGATAGTGGGTTTCAAGACTTCATTTCGAGTTTCATTTTTTTGTATCACAAGAGAGAGGATGACCTCAGGTCAGGGATGGATCTGAAAGGGTAGTACAAATAGATATAAGTATATCGCTGGAGAATGCGGGGGGGGGGGTGGGGTGCGCTCCCACCTTTTTCCGATAGAGGAGCAAACCTAATGTTCTTCCAATTTTTTTCTGGAAAACTTTCCTTTTGACCATCTTTCCACTAACAAAAATACATTCAGCTCCCTATTAATACTTTTCCACCATTCTTGCCCACACAATGTAGGTACTAATAGGAGGAGGAGGGGGAGGAGGAGGACGATTAAAGAGGATGAGGAGGACAAGGAGGGGGAGAAGGATGTATTTTTCCATATTCTAAAACGCGAGATGCCATATCTGGGAAGTTGGGTGTCACAATGCAGGATACCAAGGGAGGTGATGGGTAAACGCGGTAATCGAGGATATACGTCCAATTTGGACAAACAATTTGACGTCGTGTTAACTGAGTTCACCTCTACTTGTCAATCGTAACACAGTGTTTTAAATAACTTAGCCAAATACGCGCTCATAATCAGTAAAAGTTGCTTGAATCTCTGGCAAATGAGACAAATTTAATAAAAAAAGTACTCATTCGTCAACACAATATTGCGAAATCAACAAGAATAAAAATCTGAACATCGGTACTGATTTATGATTTTTCATCCTCAGAATAAATGAAACACGTACAATAGCCACAACTAGTCATCAAACTAAATGGAATGCCTCGATAACAGTTAAAAATATTCAGACGATCTAGAAAGAAAGGTGTTATATTGCATCGCCGTCATCAAGGCGATTGTAATTATCCCCAAAAGATCTGAATTTAAGTTCATGCCATCCGCGTGATTCAGACTGCGCCGGCTTATCGGGTTCTTCCATGGTGAATTGATGGTAGTTCGCCAGACCGGCGTTTTTCCTCATTCGGACGACGATGACGAGGAGAATACAGACGATAACGATGAGGAGAAGACCCCCGAGCACCGTCGACAGTATGACGATTTTGTTTTCCGTCTGCGCGCCTTTGTTTTTCACGCTCCCTCGTGGAATGTGGTTCCCGCCCTTTTTAACTGTCGTCTGCGCTTCCACTGTACCCAATGGAATCTTGTTGCTGTCCGTTGTGGTTGGCGCTATCGTTGTGGTTGGCACTTTCGTTGTCGCTGGAGTTGTCGTGGTCGGCCTTGTTGTGGGTGTTGTCGTTGTTGGTGGTCTAGTCGTTGTTGGTGGTCTAGTCGTTGTTGGTGTTGTGGTAACCACTGGCGTCGTTGTGATCCTCTGCGTCGTTCTTGCTGTCGTCGTTGGCGCCGTTGTTGTGACTTGTGGCGTGTTGGTGGTAGTTGCTCTCTGTGTTGTAGGAATACTTGTTGTTGTTGTGGTTACTGGATACGGGGTAGACTCTTGCTCGCTGCTCTCGCTCCCCATGTATGAGGATTCTTCAAACTCACTGGGTACCCAGTCCTCAGTTGTTGTAACAATGGTTGTGGTCGTTATAGTGGTCGTTGGAGCTGTGGTCGTAATTCCTGCAGACGAAACAAAACAGAAAATAAAAATCATGTTAGCACAACCAATCTTGCGTGGGGTATGATGCAACTGGGGAGGGGGGGAGGGGGTCTGCCCCCCGAAGACAATTTCAGATATTTTTCTTTCAAAACAAACAAACAAAACTATTCGGGCAACAATAATCATATATTCGGGCAACATGTAACGATAGCGAAAGGAAACCAACTATGATTATAGAGCATGTAGAGACAATTCTTAATCGAAATAATATTTCTTTATTAAAAAAAACGTAGAAGCTGTCTCTCACGGGGCAAACTGATGATCGACCGTATGAACCGGCTCTATATAGAATAAAACTTTTATTCAATAAGAGCATCATATTTCAACATGAGAGGGATAAATAAACACAAACGGAAAACGGTCTATCATCGGTCATGGCGGCGGTCTTCTCGAGGAAATCCCGACGTATCAAATTACGATTTCAGAAGCAGGTCGAGGAAGTTTTATTTTTGTTATTCTTGACGCACCCTATTTCTAAATTAAGTGGCGTAGAAACGGGGGCCCGGGGGCCACGTGTCCCATTAAAAATGACGAAAAAAGAAGAAAAAACAAAGAGAAAGAGAAAATTGAGAGAGAAAAAGAGATAGAGAACGGGAAAGAAAGGGATAACGAGAGAGGGAGTGAGAGTGAAAGTGAGAGAGAGAGAGAGAGAGAGGGAGAGAGAGAGAGAGGGAGAGAGAGAGAGAGGGAGATAGAGGGAGCGAGAGAGAGGATGGCTATACTATAAGGTGCTTTTCCCATGCATGCATAAGAGGCTTTTGAGTTATCTTTTAAGAGAGCACATTAATGAGGTACACAGCGGATGTAGCACTCAACTGAAACATTATCTAAGTATGTCTAAGATTCAAATACAATCGAACTAATCATGCTTTAAACTGACTTATAGCTTCACGTGCTCATATTCTATACAACAAAATCGTTCATTAATTGTTTTTTTCTTCTTCATGTAGTGCCCTCGGAAAATGTAAGAAACAGTAGCTTCCATTATAATCATGATCAAAAGTAAGATGACGACCCTGCGAAAAAAAACTGGGTGAAAACAGCAGTTTTAGCTAGAATCAGCTGTGTCCCTAAAGTACATTTTGAGCGATATCGTTGCATTATAACTGACACAGTCCCTCGAATATTACCCTTCTTCCCTCTCCATCCTAGACTAAAATGAATCATGGACTTCCTCTTGAAAAGCTCAGAATTTAAAAGGTAGCAAGGCCCTAACGTTATTTCGAAACTATTAAGGTTTGTAAGTATGAAATTGTAGCGATATTTCCTGGGCAAGATGACTTCGTACTTTTGTAAAAGAAAACTATTTTTGTAAATGCTATTCACAAAATGATAAGAAAATGTAACCTGTCGAACAGGGAGAAATGGGATCAAGGCACTTTTGAGGGGAAATATGTAGAAAGGAATGATATGGAATGATATTTATCATGATTACGAGCTTTTTTTGAGGTTGACTACATTCAGTGGTTAGCCAAGAGAATGAATGGAATTTGAAGCAGTCTGGAATTAAAGAAGTTTTTTTTTTAGAGTTTAATATAAGTTGGATGATTTGACATTAAATGGAGCATTGACCAGGGACGTCACAAGGTGAGGGGGGGGGGGGGGGGGGGGGGTGAGGATTTTTGAGTTGTGGCAGCCCTTTAAAAAAAATGTCGGTAAATTAGATATTGTAGTACGCATTAACTGCGCTTGGCATGATTGTTCATTTTCTTTGCCACCAAAGTGTTTTAAATGTGTCAGCATTGTGAATTGTAGTTCAAAATCCTTTCTGCATGTGGTCATAATTATGTACGGTATTCCTCTCCGTCGGGGAGGAAAAGGGTCCTTTTAAATCCCGATATAAAATCAAAAGCTGCGTCATGACATATTGTTTGATGATGGATTCATAAAAAAAGACCATACATGAACGGACATCACCACCTCTTCATGAACATGGGGGTGTTTCACAAAGATCCTAAGTCAAACTTAACTCTAAGTATGACTTAAAAATTATGGAGAGCCATTTGAAGCCGTAAAATTAAATATTTTCAAAAGCAAAAATTGAGGTATTTTAGACTTTTCATAAATTCTACATCAAGAACATGAAATCTCCTTGATAATAGAAAATATGAATGATTTGAATTAACATTTTAAGCCTTTTGAAATAACTGATACATAATATTTTCAATGATGCTAACGGCTTTCCATAAATCTTAAGTCCAACTTAGAGATAAGTTCAGCTTAGGATCTTTGTGAAACACCCCCTGGTCCCTCTTCCTATTCAGTGTAGACATTAACTAACATCATTCGATCAAGGATGTTGACTCAAGCCGGACTAGTTCAGGGTCAATTCTGTCATGATGCACCCGAATTAATGTCAAATTGAGACGTTTCCCCCCCACCTCAAAATCGAGGGGTGTATACAAAATGGAGAGGGCGGGGAAGGGGCGGTGAAGGGTGAGATAAAAAATCCTACTTGTCCACCTTTAGCTGGAGGTGCTTTGAATAGTGATTGTTTAGGGCTTGCAGCCGCCTGCCTGATGAGTCGTATTTGTCAGTTTATTGAGAGATAGTTTGACTAATCCTGGTAGTCACTATATGTCACTGAGGCCAAATATCTGAGTTAAAGGTAAACTTAAAAGAAGAATAAATAGGCCTACTACAAACAATGGCAATCTTCTCCATCCTCAACCCCTTGACACTTTAGCAGACATTGAATTGGTCGCCAATAGTTAGGTACTTATTCGGGGGTTAATAATAATGATGAAAAATGACTATTTGATAGACCGCTCCATTTCATAGAATTATTTATAGTGATATACAATATATTCATTCAAATGGGGTTTAGTTGCACGTTACGCATCTGTCGCTATATTGGAGCACAACTTTCTCCTCACGATTTCCCAGCCTCAGTTACGTTTGCATCTTATTGGGTTCCCTTTCATACTCGTGGATGGGGAGAAGCAATGCAGGCACAATACGTTGATTTAGGATGTAAGTGCCATACTGAGACGTTACTCAATTATTGGCGACTACCGTTGCAAAGCTCAGGCCTGGTTTTGATTCACTCTCGGGAAAGAGTTTTATTTTCAAATTGTGCAAATCTAAAAGAATGGACGACAATAAGGAAGATCAACCGAGTTCGGCGACGCATCTTGTCCTTCATTTAATTCATAACTTAATAATCGCACCTTATAGCGTATCATAACTAATCATTGCGCCTATTAATTATCCACTCCCTCATGTTAATCTCACTCATGACGACTAGATCTACAGGCGATCTGTTCTCTTAATAAGAAAATGCCCCAATGGCTCTCTTCCGTACTTTCATACACTACTTCTCTGCTCCTTTGTGATTCGTAACTAGCGCTATTCTGATTATCAAAAAGAACTTTCGATTAGGTTAGGTAGCTTGATAATCTCCTGCCCACAGAGTTTTGAAGCTGTCTACAACTTTATGTTGAGCAACAATTTCCAATTATCAGATCATTGTTCTTCGGTAATTGCCTGTAGCCTACTCCATCCTGCCTATTTTAGTCATCGTAATTGTGTCTCATTACAGTGGCACATCAGAATTTATTTCAGAAGCGTTGGTAATAGATTATCTGGTAACTAATCTTGTAGGGGTTTTCACACTGTATGGGAGGTTTAAACAATGGCGTATCCAGCACGAGCCCCCCCCCCCCCAAAAAAAAAAGGGAAAAAAGGAGGAAGAAAAGAGGAATAATGGGCTGATTACCTATATATTTTGCTGTGCTTGTCAGAGAATTTTGTAGCCGAAGCGGATAACCATAATTGTATTTTAAATCCTTTTGTTTGTCACAGACTTTACGGACAGGCCCCCACCCCACCCCACGCCGGCAGATAATCCCTGATCCGCCACTGGTAACACATGACTCCTCACAGATCTCAAAATTACCCGAATTCATTATTGGCCATTTTCCAATTTGTAGATTTATTTAGAATTATTCTTACTGCTCTTTCTCTTCCAATTGTGACTGAAAGGGGGTACTGCGATAAACAGTTAAATATTACGGTCATCAGACAAACACATGTGACACAGGAAAGAAAGGCATTGATTGAGTCTTTTGCTTTGTCATCCTTAACCCCTACTTTTACCCCTCATCACCATAATTCTAAAGATCATCACCTTCAACGTCATCGTTGTCAACATCGTTATTTTAAGAAGAATGGATAAACGAGAATAATAATGACTACTTTGATATATTTGCGCAAATATCAACCCCGAGAATGTTCAAGGCAACTAATTTATATACATTTGTTAATTCTCCTTTTAGCATTCAAGAAACGATTCCCACCAGGTACCCATTTACTACACTCGAGTCGAAAATGGACAATGTACGTGTAGATTAATGTCTTGCTAAAGGTCAAGAGCATTGCGCGGCTTGGACTCGAACCGTGAACTATTTGACCAACAGTCTGGCGACGTATCGATTCACCAGACCACGACACCTCCACATAATATGCAAAGTATGGCCTTCATACAAAAATGTAAAACACCCCATCTCCAATGGTTAATGTATGGCGAGACGTTTTTCTTCCTCTCTTCAAAATTACAATGCTCTCAGTCGCACCAACTAGACCGACGCAAGACCGACAAAGGGCCGAACAAAAAAGGTTACATTACCCCGTATGGCCAAGTATCGGTAGGTATGAGGTCGGTTAGGCGGTGTTATTACTGATCTATAATTATCTAACAAAGTTCAGCATTCTTGGCGAACTTTTCAATATATAGCACATGGCTGGGAGACGAGAGACAGATTGCCGAGGGGGCGATCGAGTGCCCCTCGGTGAAACGACATGTCATCGGAGATTTCTAACGTAATTCAAAGAATGACTCACGGTGTTTCACATGGGAAAATCGTTAATTGTAAGGAGGATGGAAAAGGGTTGATGTAAAAAGGTAGGAAGAGAAAGAGAAAGAGTGAGACGGACAGACAGAGAGAGAGAGAGAGAGAACGATAGAGAGAGAAGACATAGAGAGAGAGAGAGAGAGAGAGAGAGAGAGAGAGAGCGCGCGAGAGAGAGAGAGAACAAATACTATGGGGGGGGGGGTAAATGGAGAGGGGATAATGAAGGGAGTAAGTTTAACCCAAGTGAAATGAAAACAGAGAAAGAGAGGCAAAGATGAGGAAGTAGAAGAAGAAGGAAAGGAATAACAGGATAAAAATGTAGTACACGGAAATATAAATAATGAATATCACCAAAGCTCACAAGCAAAGGTAAGAACAGTATAAACTAACATATAAGCATAATAAGCATTAAAAGTAGTAAAAAGCACAGAACAAAAAAACAAAAACGACAATGTAATAATTGAAATTAACAGCGGAAAAAACATCAAATCACTCAAATAAAAGGCATTAAAATATCACCAAAAAAAATAGAAGAGGAGAAATGATTTAAGGAAACTGGTAAAAAGTAAAGGATGAAAGAGGGAAAGTAAGAAAGAGGGGAGAGGGAAATGGAGAGAGAAAGAGAGAGAGAGAGAGATGGAGAGAAATAAGCCATGTCAAAGCAGTAACCCAGACAGGACCCAGTTATACTTACTGATTCCGCAGTATCTTCCCGTCCACTCGTTAGGACATTCACAGAGATGACCGTTTCGCTGATCCACGCAAGTACCTCCATTGTTACACGGAGCGCTTTGGCATTCGTCAATATCTGTGTTTAAGAACATCAAGATAGAAAGAGAGAGAGAGAGATAGAGAGAGAGAAGGAGAAAGAGCGATAGGTAGATAGATAGAGGGATAGAGAGAGAGAGAAAAAAAAATGAGTGGGAAATTGTCATCTAATTGTGAGGGACTGATACTTTAAAGGTATTGTTAGCTTTTTGCATGTGAATCATAAATATTTATTGTCTCACTTCGCAAGAATGACAGAATAGACCTAAATGAAAGTATTGTAGTTTTTCAAAGAATAAAACACTGAAGATTTTAACTAGGAAGTATGACGTAAAGTGGATAATGTAAATGATGGAGATTGCAGATCCTTCTGGAGTGTTCTAGAATGGAACACGTGATATCCGATGTCATCATGTTAGGATAGCTCTTAGTCTAATTTTAGCTATATCACTGTTGACTGAACCTTTAAATTTTACACAACATAGAGGTCTCATATTAACAGGAATAAAAATGAAAATAGAACAAAGAAATATTAGTAAGATAGACAACAAAGAAGATTTAAATATGATTATTAGTATCAATTGCCGGAGACAGCAAATTACTTTTTTTTAAATGCATACAATAGAAACCAGTCACCGATGTACGCACAGATAACGGGTTTGTATACCTTCATCACCTTCCTAAAACCCACGTGATCTTGTCACGTACATACAATGACGTCATCGGAGATTCCAAAGGAAACCACAGTAATGTCATGGAGTTCACGATGATAAAAATGGCAATGTTGGGGAACATAAACATCCAAAATAATCTTGTTAACGTATACTAATACACTCTGATACATCATTTCCGTGGACCCATTTTCATTTATCGCTGTTTTTCATCTATGTTACATCATTGTGTTATACATAAGGCTAACGGTTGCATCATGTGAGAGAGAGGGGGAGGATTGGATAGTCCTGAAAAAGGACTGTCAGTAATCTTTCTTTCTTGGTGCGTGTAGTCCTGAAAAGGACTGTTGTCGGTCTTGAAAGACTGTTGGTAATCTTTGATGAGCTTAACGTGCTAAGGAGACTATGGCGTTGGAGAGGATGGGAAGTTTTAACTGTTGACTAGAGTTTTGTTTTGCTAGAAAAACTAGAGCATTGATCGACTGGTAAAGGTTTGTCAATTGCAATCATGCTCCATTTTTATTTTCGATGATCATTTAAAATGTAACTGTTGTGGTCGGGATACAGGATCATCTGTGGCAAACTATAACGATGTCATTCTGCCATCGTTCATCACGCAGAACGTGTATCCCTTGTAAACGCGAAACTTAATAATTAAATGTACAAAGTTTGCTTACAAGCTACACAAACTAAAAACAAACTAGAAAGAAGACCGCCAAAGAAAGAATACCAACCGAATCAACACAAAGCAGTAACACGCATTTAGGACCATGTGCTACATTGCTTGGAATCACCCATTTGATTTTATCGATTTCGCTTGCATGCTTAAATATTACTCTGCTATTTTCAATTTTGCTAACAAGTCCATTTAGCAGATATCATTTAGTTTGGGTCATGAACGGCTGTCTTTTTAGATGCTGTGCAAACCTTCTTTTCTGTCATTACCCGAAATTCAAGGCTACCTTTAAAACATTCGCTTTGATCGTCTCTGAAAAGAGTCACCGGTTTCATCCATCTGTTGCGTAGGTACATCATATCGCGCTAGTCCTACCATACCCACATGGGCTTTCAACGGAAGTCCCCAAGGACGTGATGAACATGTCATAAGCTTTCGCTTTACCACTCGAATCCTGACTCGGTTATCTTGACAATCATTTTATCTCTGAGAGGAAAACAGGTCACAGATGGCAAATATCATAATGATTATTTATTAAAGGTGGATAGGTAATGACCGAAACGGGAAACCCATTCGGATTCTGACATAATTACAATCTGACGAAGAATGTTAAAACTACAAATACAAGACGTCTCTCTAGGGCATTTTAAAATAAAGTTAAAAATAGCTGCATATAGGCCTATTCTCGCTAGCCAAGATTACACAGAGGAGCGAAAACGCCAATCATTATGCACGTTGCATTCGAAGCGTCATTTTCCTGACATAGCGTTGCGTCAGTGACTGGCAACTAGTGGCAAGGTCTGTAATGCGCCATCTTGGAATGTCATCGTCCAGACAGTAAGTGATAAAAGAAAGAGATTAAAAAAACACTGCGGTTTAAACTGGCACATTTGCATAGGTATTATTAAAATGAAGCCTCATACGCCACATGCATTAGAATAGAGAGCCTTTTTGGTGACGCTTCTTATTGTGTGAAATCTTCAGCAACTTCTTTATAAATATATCATTATTTTGCTCGTCTACTCATTATCCTATTTACCATATCACTGCTTAGATTAATTGTAGATATTTTCTCTCCAATTTGATTTCTTCACCCCAATTCAAGATGGACTTTAACGATGAAAATTACTGACTATGGCCATTCGGATGATGATTAGGTTGGAACGTGCGCAATTCTGTCACGAATGCTGTGATTTTTATTTTGGTAAAATATTTTTTAAGGGAATTCCAAAGAGAGACACCACGTACACATATTTCCTAAAATATAACGGCACGAATAATTTAATCATATCCTTCACAGGTCACACTAATGTTATTCGGAAATTGGTAATAAGTTATAAAGAATGCACTTCACACGCTAGCTGTATGTGATTTTGAGAAACGCCTGCAAGAGTCAGAAACTGTTTAATGTAAAGAAGGAACATCGTTAAATGCGTTGATAATGCATTCATTCACTATATGTATCGTATTGTCCCAGTTGCATGCTTTGAATACGTTTACTTATATATTTTGTATGTACCATGAGATTTTTTTACAAAAAGGAAGAAATAAAATCACCTTTTAAGCAAGTGTTGTGACCTTAACAAAAAAAATGCAATCTCCTTTCTATTTCAGTAGCTAAAGCTAAACAATCTTACAGGGTCACTGGTTTGCTTCTGTGACTATTCTAGACTACTAACTTCGATGAATCTAACAGCGAATCGATTTATTCATGTATCTTTTAAATCAACTTTTCAAATCAAATTTGAATGTAGCGGTAAAAATAAGGAGCTGACGGTATAAAGAAGTTGTTTCTAGCTAGTGGACCGGAAGCTATTCGATTTTCGCTTCTTTCTGCGAAGGATACGGTTACAGTTCATGCCAAGGTGTGAATAGCCGCTAGACGTTCACACGATTCCCTAGAACGGCGAAATTCGCGAGCTCAGGTGTTGACACTGTTAGATTATACAGGTCTAATTATATAACCTGTCAAAATGTCCAATAACAGCTATTTACCGTTAAAAAAAACAGCTGATCGAAGAGTCATTTTGCATCAGGTATTACCAACCAAAAGACGCCAAAACATCACTGAGCTTTTCAGTCGGTGATGTTTCCGCACAAGTGTAAACGGGAGCGCAAAAATCGCGATTTTTCTTTAAAATGAGGTATTTGACAGTATAAACGTGCCTAATTTGGTCGACGTAGCCTTTTAAACGTCTAGTTGCAACTGCAGGTCAATACGTAATGACAATATTTGAAATTAAACAATCTTCAAGATAATATTGCTTCCTACATGTAAGTTCCTCTATTGACCTTTAAACTTCTAATTTTGGAAGCAATCATTCGCACATCGGCAAAATAGCTTGTGTTTCTCACATTACAAACGTGATAAACGCCGAAAATTTGTTCTCGGGAAACCGTCTATTATCGGTCGCAAATATACCCATCGTCATTGATACGTCGGATATCCGGAGTATGTGGGAGAAACCGTTAATCTGTCAGTTAAAAATGGGCATTGACGTTATGATGAGACGTCAGAAAATGATTTGATTCTGATAATGAAAGGAGTCGATAAAAGTGATAAAGTTGGCATAACGGGAGGTGGGGGAGACGAACAAGGAGAGAGAGAAACAAAATATGTATGTGCGTATGTGCGTATGTGTGTGTGTGTGTGTGTGAGAGAGAGAGAGAGAAAAAAAAGGAGGAGAAGAGAGAAACAGGAACAATAACTGTGTGAGAGAGTAAGAAAGAAAGAGCGACAGAGCGACAGAGAAGAGATAGAGAGAGAGAGAGAGAGAGAGAGAGCAAGAGAGATAAAGAGAGAGAACAGAGTGTTTCAAAATAAGCAAACAAATCATAATATTACTTCCTTGTAAAGAAATGATGCCTTTGAAAAAGTAAATAGCTGGAAACAATCAGCATGATCAGGGTAGACTTTCTCATCTTTTTTTGGAGGGGGGGGGGGGGGTATTCCTGGTGATTCCTCTCATGCAGTTTTATTTCCCCCCATTTCTCCCACTGACAATCAAGTTATGGCTAGTTATATATTTGCTCTTAGTCATTACCGCTCGTTTTGGGGGAAAAGGATGCCTCAAGTCCATGTCTGAAGGACGAAATTCACAATCCCCAGATCGCTTCAAAATCTTAACTTTCTATAAGATGACAGCGATTAACAAGCATGATGCCATCGTGACGCAAGCTATACTTCAGCTCAGATAAGACCTTCTTCAAGGCTACTCAACGAAACTTGAAACAATTTTTTTTTATTTTACCGCGTCGTTTTTTTCTTCTTCCTTCTTTCCATTTATTAAGGCTGGTTGTTGTATCTTTTGGAAAAGATACATTCGGAATCTCACAGGATGCGTTAAATAAAAAAGAACCGGGCCATTTGAAAGTTACCCAAACAACAGATATGTACGAATCTGAATGTAAATAACGTTGTTAAAAAATCCGAATCTGAAGTTCTAAGAAAGTCCCACAAAATCTGTAGAAACAGTCAATTTAAAATTGAGATGGGAGAGGGGAAAGTGAACATAAAAATAATACACTCCCTCCCACATACCAAATCAAAACTCTTGTTAATTCGTGTTTATCCACCGAGTAAGACCGGTGCCCCCATTTAATGATGGGGCCCCCATTCGCTTGGACGCGTGCTACGCCACGGTAACTGATAACAAGAAGTCCCTTAACACGTTGTAACGAGTCACCACACCGCAATGAGCGAGTAAATTAAGCCCGACTTTGTTCCAAGGACCGCATGTAATTTTTGGAACATCATACACGCACCATTATGGATTTATGTTGCGTGATGCGATGATCATATTAATCCGTAGGGTATTTGAAAAACCTAAGATAACTCCTCTTAAAAGAGCGCCTAGTCATCGATCATTACACCCAGAAGATTCGCTTAGATTCAATTGCCCTTGGCTTTTGAGTGGACTGGGGTGCATTCCCGAGATCCCAAAATTTAAGCGAATTTTAATCAAGTAATTAAAGGTACTATGTCCCTTTTGCAGCCAACCTCAAATTCTGCAGAACTTTGCAGGAATTATGAATATGTCATGTATGTCCTATCTGTGAAATTTAAACGTTAGCAGTGTCCTCATATTCAGATTATGCAAGGAAACCCATTTACTTGCTAGACTTCACTGTCAGACACTATTGAGTGACTGACTGGCTTTTGTTCTTCTTTGGTAATAACATACATGTAAAGAGTTGTTAAGGGTACATGAGCATTTGTCTACATCAATAACCCACTTCTTGTGATGGCCAAGTTTAAACTGATTGAATCTTTGCGCAGCATAAAACGTATGACCATTCGGTACAATTGTCTGAAAATCAAGACTATTACTTTTGGGCTCTATAGCCCTAAAGTCGATTTGACAACTAATAGTCATTTTGTCCCACTTGAAGACATTTTCAAGCCCCACCTTTTTTAGGGAAGTTCTAAATAAGTATTATCTTTCAAATGCAGTTGGAATTTAACTTTTTCATTTTGTTGGCCTGCAAATGGGACATAGTACCTTTAAAGGTAAAATCAAAATTACCACAAAATTTCCCAAGTTTGTTTTAAAGTTTAACTGCAAATCGATATGGGTTGATTGATTGATTTAAACAGAAAATATGACGCGATTTTCAATTTGTTGTTGCTTGAGATGTGTGTTTAGAGTACCCGACAATAAACTTTTATACTGTTTGAAAATCAGAGACCTATTCTACATGGTAAATTCGATATAAAAAGGGTTATCCCAGGGTCTCTAGGCTGTTGCTCGACCACTTTGATGGGGGGGGGGGGGGGGGGGGGGGGGGGAGATGGTCTAACTTTCATTGGTTTTCGGCTGCCGACAATATCTAAACTAACAAGGATAAAAATGTGAAACTTACGAAAAAGTGAAGGAAGGGGCAGGGGGGATGGGTAGGATAGCTTACAGTTCGTAATGTGGATTCACGTTTTCGGCTACTTCACATTATATGGCGTTATGACTCTGCACACGTTTCGAACGTGAAATTTTACTTGCCAAAGTGAGGAAATGGAACAAAATGGAACAGAATGACATTTGAAACACAAAGTGTGCCAATTAAATCTTTAGAAATCTTGCCTCTTGGATTTCAACCAAATAGTAAATTAAGCGAGAGATCTGGAGAGGCGAGTTTCATGATTATGATCGAGCTATGTCAGCTCAAATCCTCTTCTTAAATCCTTAAAAAAGTTGAACAATCCTTGAAAGTTGGCAAATTATACAATATTTTGGTGAAACGATATTACTTCTTTACTTTTGAGCTCGTGATAATCGAACGGAACGGAATGTATACACGATATAAATCGACCTGATTAACCTTATCCTAATATGACCAATTCATATTTGTTCAAAAGTTAATTATTCCTCTTATCATCTCAGTTTCGGTTAACACAATTGAAAATATAGGGTTGCTTCTTTTTTTGTCAGTCATCTGTAATATGTTATTGTAGATAAAACATAATCGACAGTGTAATACCGGACTGATCAGTATAGTTGAGGTCAATTTGAGTTCGACTTATGCATTTGTCAGCACTACAAATTGACTATGTCCGATTTCCATAATTGTATAAGTTTGTGCATCGCGTTTGCTTGATCTTATTAGGCGGATGAAATACAAATTAACAAGGCTACCAATGTTATATTGCTTCCTTGCTGTGAAGTTCTAAGCCAACGTGTCATGTGTTTCTTAGGACTAGAAAAGTCCACTAAATGTTCCTCAAAAACACACATAATGGCATATTTGGAAAAAACACGAAAACAGACACAAAAGTACATGTCGGAATAGGAATAAATCTGTTTCCTCAATGGACAACATCTTGCATTTACAAAGAAGCCCCTTCAATATTGCATTATACATGATGATTCTCTTTATACAGATTCAGAAAGCGCAACTACGATTTCATCGTTAGCATTCGTTATATCTTTAACACTTTCGAGCACACGTCATAATGTGATATACAAGGAATGTGCAAATTGATCACTTCCATGTACTAGTACTTCACACCTGCATGATAACAAGGAGGGATGTGAGGAAGGTGAGAACGGAGTATGAACGCACCCTCGAACACATATAAAAACCCTCCTGGATGAAATGTTAGAGAAGGTCATAAAACGAGGGGAGAGTGTGAGATAGGGTTAATCACTTCGCCTTTCAATCTATCCCTTCTCCTACTCTCCCTCAATTCATTTTTTGGTGAGGGGAGGAGGGGGGGGGTCTAATGCTTATTATATACCTCATTTTAAGATTCTTTACTAATCCTGTCTTCTGATTGGTTGAAAATGCAGTCATGTTCTTAACCATGCCCGCTAATTGAAATTCATAGTCATTTTTCCCGGCTCTACCGGTTTATATCCATTTTTCATAGCACTTTTTCCATGGCTGTGAAACGTGACGTCATTTTGCTGCGATCCCCATTTTGGTTTACGTGTTACCGTATAAGTTTCTTTTGTGCGATGACCGATGCGCAATACCGTTAACGGTGTTTGAGTGCAATTCGATTTTGGTCGCTGCATTCAGGCGACGAATCTACCAATCCACGCAGCGCAGACGACCGATCGCCATTTAGTCTCGATCGCAAAATACTGGGGTTTGGGTGAGTCAACATTTTCCTTTTTTTCGGTATATAAAATATATATTGACTGCTTTTAATATTCGAGGCATAGTTGTTTCTATAGGGTCTCGGGAAACTCACAACCTGCTATGACCCCGCGGCGCAAGCGCCTTGGGGTCATAGCAGGTTGCGAGTTTCCCTTGACCCTATAGAAACCACTATGCCTCTCAAAGCAGTCAATATATCCTTACTATGACCCCGTAGCTAGTCAGATGATGCCCCTAAACTTCTACCTTAGCCGGTTCCAGACGCTTATTCTTCTTGATTCTTTTTTCTTCTTTTGGCAGTGTGGATGTGCTTTAAGAAACGGGTTGGAGGATATTGGTAACGGATGTGCTTGCCTAGAGGAAAGGTGACGTCACCGAGAAAACTCTGGATAAAAATGTATTTCTGGGCATGTTCAGCCTTTCGAAATAGCAGACAAAATAAATGAAAAGGAATACACCTGTACTAGCTCTTGATTTAATTAGGGTAAGGGGACCTTTTTCTATTGAACGTGAATTTTCATGTATACAAGAAGTCCCCCGTTCCTTCGTTTCTCTGTAATTTGTCTTTAACTTTTCAACTACTACATGACGCAATACATTTATTACCACAGGGTAGCTGATATCTTTAATGCAATTTTTGATATTTCCTTTCTTTAAATCTCTTGTCTAACTCCGAGACCGATTAAAAATGTTAAAAAATGGCCTGGATTTAATCCCGAATATCAGAAAAAGACTATTACTTTTAAGCAGTGTCAGTGAAGCGATTATGATATCTGATATCCTATGATAGTTTAAAAAAAGAAAACGAAAAAACCTTAAAAAACTAATATAAAGACAACTGGAACAAGATTATTTTTTTTCTTTCTTCAAATATGTTCACGATTAGGTGCTCATACACTGGAAAGTATTTGTCTTGCCATTATACTTTGTTAACAACGATATGCTGCTGAGCTGTAGCAAACTTAAAGAGGGCGATAGGAAAACCAAAACCAAAAGCCAGCCTGTGCATACTGATAAGGTCTGGTTTCGAAGCCGCAAGGTTCTTTGCCATCCGATGAATAATGCCACTACTGGAAATAGACCAATATTTTCTAGAAATGTTTTTGGACTCTATTTGTGACCATGAGTCACTTTCGACCCTCCTTTATTAACCTTACAGATAACAAGGCCAACAGGCTCTTGGACATTCTTCGAATATGACACTAATTAATTAAAGGCTTTTAACCTTGGGTGCCAAGTTCGTGACTTGAAATTTTATGTCATAATAATAATCCATATTAATATTTCCCAAAGGAAGATAAAGTAAGTTTCAAAACGATATGAAATCAGACAAGTGTCAGTCTATATAGATAAAGTTATAATTATGTTTACAAAAGGGAAATAAAGATATTCTTTAGTTTCCCCGATGGATGAGTACATAAAATAATTTTAATTTGACTATTACATAACTAAGGACTACTCTGCCAGTATTTGTGTACTAATATCATGATTTGTCTATTTTTCCCTGTCGTTAAGTTTCACCAATCTATTCTCTCTGATGTCCTGCTTTCTTTCAGGCCAACTATCTATTAAGATCAGGATTTCCCTTTAAGTGCTCGGACCATTCAACTAGGCCATCTTGTTTTTACACATGATATTTTCGATATAATATGGAGAAAGATATCTAATGCAGGTCTAGACTGTTTACAGGTTTAATAGTCCGTTGCTTTGCAATAATCTGTATAATTTTGTTATTCCACCTATTCATAATCTCGAGGAAGCGTTTAGCTTAACCAACGCTTCGTTCAAGTCCATATTCCGAGGTTTGAGTTGGCCTGGGGCAGGGCCAGAGCTAAGCGAAACTCCGATTTCCAAGCAGCGAGGAAGAGCTGGCTTTGCGCACCTGTCCAGAAAGCAGTTGGAATTAGTCCAGGGATTATGTGAGCTTAAGATCCATAAATACCAACTGCGGCGACAGATCTATGAAAACGAGTTATTGCGTCCAATTTCCTTCTCCATTAGCCGGTTTGGTAAGCCATCTCGTGTCGTGATCGGATCATATCTACAGGCAGGATTTGTTTTTATGAATCTTTTAAGAGTAACAACGAAGCGATCGCTGACAGCAAACGTTAAGTACGAGGAAGGTATCAATAGATACATAGGGATCGGATCCGATAATTCATAATGTTTTTACCCTAACAGAAGCAATGCTAGACCAGACTGATAGTCTAGAGGGGGGATGGGGGGGGGGGGGGGGGCTTGCCTACAGATTACTGTAGTCGATCATTTTCAGCAAAATTGGGAAAAAGAAGGAAAGAGGGTAACATATTGCAGAAAAGGTTATAAATGATGGTCAAGTTTATCAACAGACAGAGATCCAAGGTAATCCCAACAAGCAAGCAAGCAAGAGGGGGTCATCATTTTAATTGCGATTACTCGAAAATGATCGAAAATTTCACTTTTGCTGACAGATTTTTCGATTGGAGGGGAATGACTTCTAAACCAAACCCTCTTGTGATCCATGCACTGCCGATAGTAACGCTATTATTCGTGTGAAAGTTACACCAAGTGTCTTTGAAATCTTGAGGAAGTTGCCCTTGGAGGTCTTGGAGACGTTGTATTGTGTAATTGAGTCTGACAAGGTATAGGTCAATTATTAATGAAGGAAATTACTTTGACAGCTTGGCGTAAAGTCGTGATTTACCACAAGGAAAAGTTAGTATGAAACATGAACAAAATATGCTTTAACGGAGAGGTAAATTCGTTTGGTTTAGTAACGCGGAGGCTCAGGGGGCACCTGTGCCCCATAACATTGCAGAAAACGTAGTAAGAGAGAGACGAGAGACAGAGAGAGAGAGAGAGAAGGGGGGGGGGGGGGAGGGTTGCCAACAGTTTGGCTCGTTATTTTTTCAGCAAACTTGATCCCCAATGTGCCAGCAACTTTGCACTGAAAATGCTTTAAAGATGGTTACGAAGTGTATATCTCACTTGGAAAAATGTTGCTGACTTAATATAGTCTCACCTCTTTAACATAGTCGTTATGAAAAATAGAAATTTGATTAGAAAGCATTTCAAACTAATGGCTTAGTTGGTTAAAGTAAACAGGAGATCCCCGGTTCAAATCCGGGCAGTGCCTTTTTATTTGATGGTTGCTTTTCTTTCATGCACCACGTGACAAACTAAGTCTATATTATATGTATAGATGTATATAGGAACAGTGGGTTGACCAAGTACATACAAAGACGATATTTTGAAACTGGAATGTTGATACAAATCATAGGCATATCTAACCCTTTTAGGTTTATAATCCTCCATAAATGAAATCATTCTTCATATTCTTAAATGGAGATCCACAGGGCCACACCAGGGTCATCTCTCAGCTTGACAGAGGTTTATGGATGTTAATCTTCGAAACTATAGTTTATAATTTCTTTTCAGAAGTAAAAATAAAAGGATGAGAGGAGGGGAAGGGGGCTAGGGGGAAAATAAAAGAAAGACAAGAGAATACAAGTGACCAGGCTATGAATCACTTCTGTCAAAACCTGAATTGTTGCCAAATCCTGGGCCCCCTTTCTTTTGGTATAAGAACCTTGACGCTGCATGCCGAGACACTTTTCCACCAGATCATCTGACACGTGATCAGTGACGTCATATCCTGACGCACACATTTTATGAAACTCTTTGCGAAGAGGGACACTGAGTCGTTAAGGTTAAATTTCATAGATAATAGATAAACACGGATGAGTTATGTAAAGATGACTAAATCAGTCTCATCATGTTCTATTTGTATTTCACCTTTAAAAAGGGAAAAATGATCGGATTTTGGGTGAAAGTCAAGGTGGTAAATTGATACTCTTACTCATCATCGTCATCATCATAGTCTGAGCCACACTCTCATCCGCAAGTAACCATGGTTATGAGCCTCATCAACATACAATGGAATGTTCATGTAATCATGACTGACAGAGGTAGACAGATCGAATATTTCTAAAAGGGGGAGCCACAATTCCGAAAAATATCTGCCAACCTCCGAAGTCATCAATTATGCAGATGCCGAATTTGAGTGAGGGAGTGGAGGAGGGGTGGGGGAGGGGCAAGAACACATTTGTGGGGCACATATCTCTAGTATTTACGGTGTGCCAAATTGGATTCCACGGAGGGCACGCGCCAGTTACATGATAACAAAAAGAATACCCCCAAAAACAAAACAAGAACAAAAAACTCCAGGAACCAAGCTTAGTTTCATGCTTGACTGAGCTAAATAGTTGCAGGTTGAGGAAAGGAACAACTTCTTATCTAAAAAAGAATTCACGCCCACGACACCCGCGCAATGTATACCAAGTGAGATGTATGAGAGAGGAATAATGAAAACAAAGTCACAGAACATAGTGCGTCATTAAATACATGCAGTGCCCCCATAAACAGTCGGACACACATTTTGAAAAAACAGAGAACAAGCAAAGACTTCGGAAACAGCGAATAGCACATGGTGAATATATAGAGCCCTCGTCGCGAGGCAGTGTGTACAAAAGCCATGGGGAAAGTCAACCTGCTATTCATATATCATTTTTGAAAGAAAATAGTGCTGAGGATATATTTATTTCAAGAGCTTGTCATTTGAAAGGTATTTTGATTTACAAGCATTCGAGGATTTTGAGGATGATTGAGAAACAGCATTATTTTATTAAAATAATCATAAGGTTTGATTTCCCCCTGGCATGCGTATGTACACAATGCCTAGCTTTGAACGATGAGGGCTCTGTGCTCACTGTGCGGAATTTAACAATTATAAAGTATTATCCTGTTCTTACGAAGCTGTGAATATCTGATGAAAAGAAGAAGATGAATTAACCCAAAATAACTAAATATATGAGATATTGAGATCATGGTTGCATACCTATTTCACAATTGAAACCACCAAGTCCTACTTCGCACAGGCAATCATAACGATTTATGTAGTCGATGCACGTCCCTCTGTTAACACATGGGCCACTTGCACATTCGTTAATATCTGCAAATCAAGAAAAAGAAGAAGGAGAAAAATAAGAAGGAAAAGAAGGAGAAGGAGAAAAGAGGAAGGAGGAGTAAAAAATATAAGAATAGTGTCTATTTTGATAATCACAATGTTTTGTATTGGTTGATGTTGCTATTTATAAATCTATACCTGAGTGTTGAATGTAATTGATTTTAAAAATTGTATATATTTTGGCTCAATTTCGACAATATATCTTCAAGGAAAGATGTATCACGATGGCTACAAATTAAAAAAAATAACCAGTATCCGTCAGTTTAACTCTGTGTTTTTCATGTGCAGTGCATGCGATTCTTAACAAGAATGAGTCAATTTCGTTTCACTTTAATCATTTTGTAATTTCAAAGTATAAATCAATTCCGTATGTATTACATAATCAACCATTTCCACTTGCTTACAGTTTATTAAATCAAATAATGTTATGACAAGTATTCAGCAATCTCTTTAAGCTGCATATTCATAGGCTAGTAAATGTTAAAACTACATAGCGAAATCCATGGAAGCAAATTTTTACTGATATTGCATGTTGTGCCGGACCACCCGGGTACGCATGCGCAGCTGAAGGCGTTGAAAGCATCAATACAAGTCGCTCCATTTTGGCAGGGAAGGCCGGCGCACTCGTTGATCTCTGTGGAAAAGGACAAAGAAAAAAAATACATGTATCAGATAAGATGGAATTTTACATCGTTTCTTTTACATATTAACATATACATATACAAAACTAGAAACATTGAACCTTTCGCACTACTACTACGACGACGAAGAGAACGTCAACTACTACTACTACTACTACTACTACCAGTACTACTACTACTTATTCTACTACTACTAATACTACTACTACTACTACCTTAAAAAATTGTCGGTGACAAGTATGAAAGAGGGAAACTGAGAAAGAGGGACTGTGAAAGGGAGAAAATTAGACAGACCCCTTGCACGTGGCAATTCTTTAAATGACGGAAGACTACGTCAACGGCTTGTGCTGTGTTACTTTGGATTACTGACGCATACGTTAACTGCCTCCATAAATTTAATTAGCGCAGATAATGACGCAATAAAATTACGCCTCGTGTGCATGGACCGATTCGAAATACCCCCCCCCCCTCCCGCCAAAACAATTTCTCGCGTTCATAAAATTAATGCTGTATTATAAGATGTTATAAAATATTGAACGGCAGCTCCTCCTCCTTCTTACCTTCTTCGCAGTTTGTTCCTTCCCATCCATCCAGGCAATTACAAAAGTAGAGTGCTTGCCCGATGCCATGGAAACAAGAGCCTCCATTGATGCAAGGGTTGCTGTGACACTCGTTGAAATCTGGAGATGATTTGAGGAGATAAAAGTAAAGCAATGAGTCATACAAATTAATTCAGGACGGGTGCCTAGACGCACGTCATTTAGGCAGAGAGAGAGAGAGAGAGAAAGAGAGAGAGAGAGAAAGAGAAAGAGAGAGAGAGAGAGAGAGAGAGAGAGAGGGGAATACAGTCACAGGTTGAGTCATGTTTAAGGTATAACAGTTACATAAAATATATTGCTTGGCAATATTGTTTCAGTATCGCTGTTAATTAGGTATGGTAGAAGAGAGTTTTGTAAAACAACGAGCAGATTCAAGATTCCAGTGTTTAAAATGACATTCAATGTTTTTATTATTACATTTTTTGGGGGCACCAGCGTGTTATACAAGAATTTCCAGCACGTGTTATAATGTTTAATCTATGTAAGGACCACTAGGTCTGACATATGATTTTTGCAAGTTAGGGATGTCGGAAATGGATTACAGAACTAGGAACTATAAATTGGGTTACGGTAAGGTTTGTTTAATTATGGAAATTGTTTGTATTCTTTATGAGGTATAAAGAAGAAATGGAGCATCTATGAAACAAAATAAAGCAATACAAAAGAAATGCTTAATCGGCTCATCAGAGTCCTCTGTGGGAATCTGCTATTTCGACCCTTTAAATAAATTGATTAAACGTTTGGTGAAGCTATTGCCAAAATAACTCAATATAAAAAAGTAAACAAAGAATCAATTATCTAGCAATCAATCAGTTAAATAACAACCAAACAAGCAAACATACAAACAAAAAAGAAAGTGCCCTGTTTACAAAACACTTCTCATGTCTTTACTGTATCGACTTCTCGTTTACATCCTGGGAAAATACTTGGCAAATATCAGACAATCTTAAGAAATGTGCTCTTTGGCACCATACCGTGTTCACACGTTACGCCGGTCCATTCTTGCGTGCAATTGCAAACGAAATAGCCCGGTTGATCGGTACATGTGCCCCCGTTTGAACACGTCGAATCTGTACATTCATCGATATCTGTGCGAATATTTAGGATGAAAAATAAAATCGTTAACAAATATTAAATAGAATATTCGTTATAGCTTATACAGTAAAGAGATACATAGCCATGTCCTTACCCACTTTACACGAGCTAATGATCTGTATCTACACCTATGCAGTGTCCATACCTTTACAGTGTACACATAAGTAAACGAGAATAAGCGTGTAATGAAAATATGAAAGTGTTCTAGTATTATTTTTTTTTTTATAGAAGAGCATGAATTTATAGAGAAAGTTAAAAAGTGTCAAGCTGAAAAGGCTTCCAGTTGCCAGGGCATGTCGGGGGAATAGTACCCTGAAAAAAAGCAAAGTTGTCTAATATTCGCCAACTAATATGATTCTACATTCTACATGATTCTCTACTCTACGTAATAGTACAATGGATACGTTTCTATAAATTGATCCAGATTCAGTCCGTTATTCACGAAAATGCTGTTAAAAAGAAATGCAAAATGATTCGTTACTATTCTTCTGAAAATTAAAATATTCTAATACAAACAATGAATTATTGATGAATTTAGCCCGATCAAGCGAGTTTATTTTCTTATTCAAAACTAAAGGACCACATGATTAAACGAAAATTGAATATTTTCTTACCTATTTCACACGTTTCTCCCTCAAATCCTGTCGCGCATGTACAGTTAAAGTGTGTGTCTGTCAATGTACAAGTTGCCCCGTTGAGACAGGGTGCTTCACTGCACTCGTCAACTCCTATGAAATCAAAATTAACGAAAATGCACATTAATAACAGCAGAAATATGATTCTGATTATAAACACTGAAATTTGTATCGAAATAGTAATATTACATAAAAGGATGAAAGTGAATTATATACAGGAATTACAATATTTGTGAATATTTTGTATATCCATCAACAACAAAAAGATGACAATGGTATAGCGAGAAAGGGAGATAAAGGGAGGGTGAGAGAGAAAGAGAGAGAGAGATTAAACATTATTACCGTTATAAATCAAACGTGGTAATCTTTGGGGGGAAAGATCCACACAAAATACAATAATTATGACAATTTACGACCCCAGAAAACTTATCTTTATCAGTTCTGCAAAATAAAACATATATCAAAATTAATGTATTATGACCTTATCACAAGTGACAAACGTAACGTGACCTTATTAAAAGTTATCAGTGATGTATATCAACATTAGATTCTTTAAAATAACTAAAAATAAATTTGTTTTTAGAGTGAACGTTGGTCTTTAAATGAAGTACTTACTATGCTCACACCTATTTCCTTCATAGTCATCAGTACAGTTGCAAGTAACGTTGTTGGACCCATCCACGCAGGTTCCACCATTCATACAGGGGGCGCTAGAACACTCATCAATGTCTGCAAAATCAAGCAAATTGAAAATTTCATCAGCATTAATATTACTCCACATTGGCGTAGTGACAGGGGAGAGCGGATTTAAGTGCTGCTCCCCATTCGAGTGGTGAAACAAATAATATAGAGAGAAATAAAATGGATAAAAGATAGAAAGGGAAGGGGAGAGGGAGTTGGCAGTTGTCTTGTAAATTCATATTTCATTTTCAGACCAGTTCCCCCTTCTCCATTTGTTTTAAACTTAACAAAATTTTCTTGTCATGTGATATTTGAATAGGTATTCTTTTCACTTGTTAATTTACATTGATTTCCACCATCATCACAATATATACAAATATAAAAGATTGCGTATTATACACATAAAATATAGAGATTTAATGTAAATTGGCATAATCACATTCAAATCATAAAGAAATTATGAAGTAAGTATGAAAGTATACACAATTAATAGAAAATGGTGCATTGGTAAAAGCTATTGAGGCTCGACACTAGATATTGAAAGCACCAGGCGCATAAGTAATATTAACATTGGCCGTAATAAATAGGAAATTGAAAAATGTAAATACATTTCTCCTTTGATATTCTTCCAACTGAGAAAGCTCACCTTCTCCAGAGCCCTATCATATAAAGATTTGCGATTGATTGCAACTTTTTATAAGAAGGCCCAGGAATCAACCTTTATTCATCGCCCTGAGAGTGAGTTTATACTTACTTATTTCGCAGTCCTCTCCTTCGAAGCCAGGCAGACATGCACATGTGTACGAGCTATTTCCGTCAGTACACGAGCCTCCATTTAAACAAGGACTTGAGAAACATTCGTCTGCAATCGGAACACAAAAATGATTCAGTTAGCACACAATATGTAATAAAACGGTATATAACACAATCTGATCCATATTACTTTTATGTAGGAAACCATTCATGGACTTTCTGTCTAAATTGGTTCACTACATAAGCTACACATAGTTTTTGTAAGGGTTTTTTTTGTGTGGCTTCGATTAAGATGCATATAATTACTGGAAATACTTCATCGTAATCACATAGTGCATAGCGGATTGTTATGAGTTCAAAGTTTCCTTTAGCCAACGAATGTACCGGTACTTAAATCAGTAAATCGCAAACGGTCTTACACTTTTGCTTTGTGAAAATGCAGACACTGATTTGTGGATCAAATCCTACGTTTAGGTTTATATACGTAAGACTCGCCAGGTCATACAACACCTGCTCCGGAGTCTGCTTGTCGTGTTATAAGGTATGTCATTACCTATATGTTTTTAAAATCAATCAAATCAGTCAAATCAACTCAAATCAAACCAATCCTTCGCTCCGCGGCCAAGGCCTGACACTAAATGAATCCCAAACGTTAACCTCGGACCAAATATATTACAAAACAATAACCCTAAGCCTTATCTTAAAAACAATCAAAAACCTAACCCTAACCTTAAAACCCAATCAGATCCTTGATCCAAACCTTAAACTTGACATAAAACCCATTCGAATCCTAACCCTAACCCTATCACTCTCGAAATAAAGCCCGGGACAATTATCGTTGGAGAAAGTTCCGGATAAGCGCTCACCGTCGATACAAGCGACACAACTCTTTTGACAGTGTACAAGCATCCATGAGGGGTTTTGGTCACATTCGCCTTCAGCAGCCCATCCCCCACATCTGGGGTCGTTATCCTGACAAACTGGGGTGAAAAAAAGCATAATATACACTAAGATTATCTTGGGTGATTATTTCATATAGTTTCCACTTGAGAATATTATCATGCATATTATTAAAAAAAGTACTCCGATAAGGGACACTTCTAGTATGAATTCAAATTTTAAATCCATTTTGCCTAATTAAGGATTATAATGAGAAACAGGATAACGCAATAGTTATACAAACGAACATGAGAAGTTCTGTTACGAGTAACCATTTGTGAACATTTTTTCTCATTTTTTTATATTTTTACTATGAAAAGGAATTAGAAGTGTAAAAGAAAAATACAAAAGGAAAGGAAAGAAAGAAGGGATTATGAAAATAAGCGGGGGAGGGAGGGGGGGGGGGGTAAAGAAAACACTCTAGTGGTTTGAAATTTCATACTAAAATTATGGTGGTCGAATGGGGAATCGATTAGGAGAATGTTGAAGAAGTTCTGAGTAATTGAACAGAAGTGGAATTGCCTCATTCTGAAAGCTTTAAGGGCGTTTTTCAATGTCATTATTGCCTACCGAAATCTTTGCACACTCCACAGCTTAACCCGCAGTACGCGAGCATGTAGTTCGGGTTCCGTTCACACTCGCGAGATCCAGCCCAGAATGCACAGCTACGGTGTTGGTCCGTACATGCTAATTTTGAAGGAATATTTCAGAAATTAGTATATTTGTAAAGCCAACAATAACATAGAAAAACAATCGGTTAACAACAAATATTCATATAAACAGTAATGATGATTATTTGGTCCTTGTTCAACACTAAGATTCAGTTTTTTTCCAACCATTGGTGTAAAATCACGTCTACCAAACTAAAAAAACGTCGGCTTCATACTAACCTCTTTTTGTTAATCCCGATTTTAAACGCCAAGTCCAAATATAACTTAATTTCTATTGAAGCAGAAAAATCAGACTAACCAATCAAAAAAAGTTTGAGCAAAATCGGACAACTGTTAAGAGAGTTATGAGCTCTTAATGACATGACAAACTTTGAAAATCACAAGACAAATTGGCAACCACTCATGAGTCTGTAACGTCAGTCCTCACTATCCACTAATTTTATTTTATTTATATTGATAATATAAATTTCCTATTTTCTTCCTAAGAATCTAATTTCTTCACACCAGCATCCAAGTTAGATTGATAGTATATGTTTTTGTTTGGATGCACTAATATAGAGTAATTGTTTCCAGTTAAATCATAAAAAATGTGAATTTCGATAAACTATTTATATACAAATCAATAATTATGAATATACAATATTCAGAAAATAGCATCAATTCTTCAAAGTTCATAAAAGATTTTGTGAAATATCATGCACGCAATATGATACCAATTATATAACCTGGGCAAAGGCATGGGAAATCAAGTTTTGGGGGATAAAAAGGGAAATTAGTGGGATTAAACTGTATAAAGCAATTGATAAATAGTGAGGACATGACGTTACAAACTGATAACCATATTGGAAATTTGTGTTGTGATTCTCATCGTTCTACAGTTTTACATACTCAAATATTCATAATTTTCTTACTAGTTATCCGATTTTGCTCAAACTTTTTTTTGATTGGTTTGTCTGATTTTTCTGCTTCTATTGAAAGTAAATTATTTTTGGAGTGGACTTGCCCTTTAAAGAAAAACCTAAGCCCATCGTCGTGTTTAATATCTAGTAGATTGCGGGCCGTAGAGTTTGTTTCATTAGGGACTTTTAGATTTGCACAACGACAACGTGGATTGCTACGATCGACGTCCTTTTAATGCACTGCCTTGAATGGACGTCAAACGTATCAGTCCACGCAAATCTAAAAGTCTCTACTATCGCCATTATTCCCAATAATAAACAAATTGTGCGGTGATTGTTTTATTTATTTGTTCATTTATTTATTTATTAAAACATCTTTTAATAGGATAACATTGATCAGCTTGCAGGCTGTTTTACACAATGGTGAATATAATAGAATGATATAAGTTAACTCCAGGAAGCCCCGACGCCGATGCGAAAGGCGTCAGAGCTTCAGGTGGTGCCCCGAAAAAACATTCAAACAGCGGGTTGGGCGACATTATCTCAAAATATGCAAAGGGAATAATTACAATTTTGACTTACTAGGTTGCTCGACTCCTTCGGGCATCTATCTGGAAACTTGAAATTATAATTTGAAGGAGTCTTCGATGGGGAAAAGGGGGTGATTCTTCTACCGCGCATGCGTACTTTCTATTCGCCATGTTGAGTCGACGATACAACATGGAAAAATCGTCGGGGTAGGACGAAGAATCACCCCCTTTTTCCCATCGAAGACTTCTTCAAATTATAATTTCAAGTTGCCAGATAGATGCCCGGAGGAGTCGAGCAACCTAGTAAGTCAAAATTGTAATTACTCCAAAATGGTTACTACGCATGTCCTTAACTAACCAATGAGGATAAAAAGCGTTAATGATGAACTTTTTATGAAATATGCAAAGTGATCAAAGCATTGGTAACTGCAATTGAATGGTTATACAAAGCAAATGAAAAAAGAAAGATTAATTGAAGCAACGTGCTAAGATAAAAGGAATTCTTGAGCAAATGTAATCAATCGAGCAAAATATAATCAATCAAGCAATGAAAACCAGCCGAATCGTGCTATGACGAAACGCACAAGATGGAGCAACAAAGAGAGAAGAAAACGACGCGATGGGATGCTGTGCCTCCATGATGTTGCCATGTTTTTTGTGATGCTGCATGATCATACCAATGAGGGCATGGGGGATTACATGTATGGTAGGCATTTGATACCATAAAGATCAATAATTTTGTATGGGTTGAGCTTTATGGCATTGAGTGCCTGCCATAAAATAAAACCCAACACCCCTTACCGATCTCGCAGTTGTCCCCGGAGTAACCGTCAAGACAGGTACAGTTAAACCCTTCCACGTCATTGATGCACGTACCACCGTTTTCACAGGGGTTGGTTTGGTTTGCGCTGACGTCGCACTCGTTAAAATCTATGGCATGAATGTCGGACATTATAAAGTCTTCTGTAACTTTTACGACGTATCCCAAAGCTATACCAGAAATGAATCCAAAATGGGCCAGTTGGTATATACAGTCTGCGCATGCGCAGTTAACATTCATTTGTTTCAAAACTGGAACACCCACCCAGACGAATACTGGATACGCACTCATGGAAGTTATGTTATCATTACTCATTTATGCACCGACGGTATATTGTATGGATCACCGTAGGGAGTGTTCTCCTTGAGAGGGCAAAACATGATACAAAAAACGGGATTACTCCAGGTGTAAAAGATCTTTGAGGTCATTTGTACCATGTGCTAACTACGGTTGGTATATAGAACGGAGTTGGCAAAGACTTGGACAAACAAAACTATCCAAATTTATAGTGGGTCTACCACACGCTGGGCTGCCTTCTTGAGTCTTAGGGAGCTCCCATTCTTGATCCATTTATGTTCACCTGGGACCCGTTTCACAAAGCCTTTTTTCAATGACAAATGACAAAAATCAGTGACAAATCTGATGATAACCAATCATAAGCAAGGATTAGAGTAGCTTATAACAAAAACTGTCATTTGTCACTGATGACAAGTTTTGTGAAACTCCCCCCTGAATTAATACTTTTCAGTTGAAGACATCACGAAATATCGAACATGGCATTTCATTGTTGCATAATAAGACTTATCCTTATGCTCTTGTAAGTTGTACAACTTTTATCTAGATTGCTGAAATATGTTGATCTTACACTGTTAAAACAAGTATTAAAAAACTGCGGGTTAAAAAATTGTTGATTAAAAAACGCTCAACGTTGGTTAAAAATGTAGTGTTGATTAAGATTTACTTTTAATCTTGCGTTGGTTAAAAACAGTGTTGATCAAAATTATTCCTTTTAACCTATGTTGGTTAAGTCTAAGTCGTTGGCAAAAATTGTAACCCAGCATGGATTAAAAACAAAATTCCGACAGTAATGAAAGCCCCCTTCCGGTTAAAGTTTAATCAATGTTGATTAAAGTACTGGTCACGTGACCCAACGGAACGATATCGAAGCGCGTAGCTAGCGATCGCTCGACATACAAATAAATTAAGTACATGCAAAGTACATGCAGTTTACGCGTGCGACAAAATTAACAATGGAGGTTGTCGCGAAGACCTGAGAAATGGGGGGTTGGACGGTCTTATCTCCGTGTTTTCAGGTAAGAAATTATTTTAATATTATCATCATCAATTCTAAGATTGTAAGGAAGAAGTGAAATAAAGTTCTTGCTCAAATCAAAAACGATTTGTGTCCCCTAGGCTGTACGTAGCTCAACCAATAAGCCGGGCCAATAAGTAACATTTTGATTGCACCGTGCACCGCCTGGCTAACGTAAGCGCACACACACACTCATCAGTCTGCAAGAATCTTCAACCGTGAAGGAGGCAGACCCAATTAAAGAAGGAGAAGTGTAGGCCTATTACGGATCACCTACCCAAATTGCATGCATGAATAATAATCTTATTTTTTAAATCTAATTGTATCTAATTGTTTAAAAACAATTAAATATAAAATAAGATGTCATCATAAAGTGAAACGTCTTCATGCATGCAATTTGGGTAGGTCATCCGTTACACTTACTGGCTGAGCTACAACCTACGGGCCGGGACACAAAGCGTTTTTAATTTGAGCAAGAACCTTATTTCACTTCTTCCTTCCAATCTTAGCATTGATGATAATCATATTAAACCATTTCTTACCTGCAATCACGAGGATAAGACCTCCAAACCCCCGTAAGTTTAACCAACAGTGGTTATAACTGTAACCAACAACCCACTAAAGTTTAACCAACATCGTGTGAATCAAAAAATAATTAACCTACAATGGTTACAATTTTAACCAACGGCCCATGTAAGTTTAACCAACAACATGTGAATCAGCCCCGAACAAAGCATAAATAACCAACAAAAGATTAAAATTGTAATCAACAAATGGTTAAAGTTTAATCAACACCATTTTAACCAACATTGAGCAAATTTTTTTAACCAATAATTGATTAAAATTTTTAATCAACCACAGGTTAAATTTTAATCAACGATTGTGTGATTCACCTGGTAATCCGTGGTTGATTAAAATTTTAACCAACTTGATTAAAAATTGTAATACTTGTTCTAACAGTGTAACAACAAATAATTATGGTTTTTGAAAAGAAAAGAAAAATTAAATTGAGAAATTGCTTATTCTAGTCTTGAATGTACTAGTTTACGACCAATTTTTTATTCAAATTATATTTCTCAATTTTAGTTAGAAAAAATAGGGTAGGGATGACATTAATCTCGTCATTCTCAGAGGAAATATGTCGTCATTTCAATATTACCGTCTTCGCAATCGACACCTCTCCATTGAGGGGGGCATTCACATGTGTACTGACTGCCATTCAGCCGGCAGGTTCCTCCATGTGCGCAGGGGTTGTTCAGACATGGATCAAACGTCACGTGAACTGTACGAAAGCAAACAGAGATTGAAACCCAGCCGTGTTCACTCGTACACTGATGATCGGATCAGACCAGATATAGGGCTTGACAAATAATATAAACTTAAATGAAAATATTAAGAGAAGCAATTAAAAAACCGAGTAGAACAGAAAAAAGGAAAGTGTACGGAATTGGATGGAACTCAATCGGACAGAATTTGTTTGAAATGATCTGAACTGAACTGGATTTAACTGTAATGAACGTTTACCTTTATCGCAAAGCGTCCCACTCCAACCAATCGCACAGACGCACGCAAACGCTGGAACCGGTTCAACTTTGGTTCCAACCGGAACTGACCAGTTGCCGCTAGTAATCGTTTCGTTACCGCCAGATATCGACCAGTTCCCACTAGGTACCGTCTGATTCCCGAACGCTAGAGATTGGTTCCCGATGGGAGGAGTCATGTTCTGTCCCGGAGTCACGTCGGCGGAGAACGGGGGAGGGGGTTGTATTACCCGTGTCTTGCTGGCGTCGACGGTATAATTATTGATAACAAAACATTGCCCTTCGTTCAAGCAAGGGTTGCTGGAGCATGCATCTGGTTTTACCTCTGGAAGAGAAATAGATAGACAGATAGATATATAGAAAGATTGAGGGAGAGGGAGAGAGAGAAAGTGAGAGAGAGAGAGAGAGAGAGAGATTAGCCTGCAATTATTGATATACATAAACTATTCATATTCTCGAGAAAAATCCAGAAAAATTAAAATTATATTTTTATAGAGGCAATTGAAGTGACAAATAAAAGTTGGGAGTGTGAGAAAGGGGGAATCAGAAGACTACAAAATATGGAGAGAAGATGAGATAGAGGAAGAGAGAGGGAGAGGGGCGAAAAAGAGGCAGAAAGATAGGTAGATAAGGTACTATAATGAAGTTTGGAAGAGAGAGACAGAGAGAGAGAGAGAGAGAGAGAAAGAAAGAGAGAAAGAGAGAGAGGGAGAGAGAGAGTGTGATAGACAGATGGAACGAGAGAGCAAGATAGAGAAAGAGAGCAAGCTTACCAGTATCACAAATTTGACCTGTCCAGTTGGCGGAACAGTTGCATGTGAAGTATCCATCCAACGTATTTGTGCATACGCCATGGGTTCGACATGGCTGATCGGCACATAAATCCGGACGGTCTGAATAAAAAGTTTATACAAAACAGAGAAATAAGAAACATACTTTGAAGAAAAGAACGTTACAAATCAGTTAGGCATCATCGCAATTTTTTTTCAAGAAATCAATCGGAGGGCAATTTCTGTTTTTAAATGTGAATATTTGATGACAGTTTAACCGGACTGCTAAGAAGGCATGACTATGTATGCTTGTAAGTATGCAACCAGGGGACAGACGGCTTTAAATGCTCTCCAAGGGACTTGGTAGTGAGAATGGATTCCTTACCAAAGGGCACGAGCACATTGACTTGGTTTCGAACCCAGGACCTCCCTGTCATTCATGTCATTGGAATGCTCGCACGTTCCAAAAGTTGATGGACAATGCCATCGAAATTGTCTATAGCTGATTTCTTGAAGGTCTAAGCAATCGCTTTTTAAGTACACAGCCCGGATAGTTTTATTCTCTTCGAGTGTGTCCGTTGATGTGCCCATGAATACGCCGACAGTGCAAAATCATTTTTCTGTTTATTAAACGTAAAAAGCTTCTGCTTATTATGGCTTCTGTTCTAATTTTCCATGTGTCAGATGAGCCCGATATCGAGATCTTACATCAATGATTATCCTGAATTCTATTGGTATCACCCAACGTACAAGCTTAAGGCACGCCATTGTTATGTGTCTCCAAATATGTAAAATATGAAAATTTCACAGAAGAAATCGAATACATTTTGGCTGAGTATTACGTTATTTCTTCAGGCCTCAATCATTTTTGTTTTAATAAATAAAAAAGACCTAAGTTTAAATGTGAATATAGACATAGTTATCATCAGCGGAAAGGTGGGACTTATTTCTATCATTGAATTGTTGCTGTCTTTTATATCATAATTTTATTTGATTGGAATCTAAAACTAGTTAACATGTGCGGCGCTGTGGCTTAGTTGGTAAAGCGCCTGTCTAGTAAACAGGAGATCCCCGGTTCAAATCCGGGCAGTGCTTTTTTTGTAATTTTGTATTTTCACGTAAAAGGGCATTTAAAGATTTGTTTTGATCCCACTCAAAAAGGGTTAATTTGTTGGTGTGAGGCCCGAAAAAGGGATTCCACCACCATATTAGTGAAAAGGAAAATGTATAGTGATTCGTCGAGCGAAAGTGAAAGGAGAGGGAGATATTGAGATTGAGAGACAGGGGAGGGGGAGGAAAGAGAGAGAGAGAGAGAGAGAGAGAAGGAGAGAGGGAGATGTGTGAGGAGAGGGGGAGAGAGTGGTTGGTGGTCCCGGAGAGCGAGCTAGAGAGAAATAGAGAGAGAGAGAGAGAGGGTGGGAGGGAGGGAGGGGAGGGAGGGAGGGGAGGGAGGGAGGGGAGGGAGGGAGGAAGGGAGGGAGGAAGGGAGGGAGGGAGGGAGAGGGAGGGAGAGAGAGAGAGAGCGAGAGAGATTGGAGTGCTTAGAGCAAAACGTAGAATGATAGACATGCATTGATTATACAGAATAGCCCAACACAATCATGTATATACACAAACAAGGACGTCTGTTGGTTTACCAAATATTGTACAAATATTGAGTGATCTCTAAACCATTTAGATAATTGCAACAGATGTTTGGTGTATTGCATGCTCTCATGCCTGATGTAATTTTTAATTCAATTTTTTAGGTTTCTAGGCCTATATGGAAAACAATGTCCATACCATGAATTTTTAAAATGTAATCATACAGGAAAGCTTTGAAATAAAACGAAAAGAAAAGCTCGTACATAGAAATGTCTCTAAATTACAACTTATTTCATAGATGTCGTTGAACTAAGATTAAAAATAAATATTATGGAGAGAGCCTAGTAAGACAATAGTGGACTTTGATTCGAAATGATAATAATTATTGTGCGCGGCGCTGTGGCTTAGTTGGTAAAGCGCCTGTCTAGTAAACAGGAGATCCCCGGTTCAAATCCGGGCAGTGCCTTTTTTGTGGTTATTTTTTTGATTAAAGTATGGGACAACCCCTCAGGTAATCACTGGAATTATCCAAAAGTATCCTTTTCGAAGCAAGAAAACGGAATTAATCTTGTTAAGTATCTTCTCACATTTGCCAGATATTTCAACTTTCAGACCATAATATACGATTAATTCTGTCTTTGCGAACGGAAGCGAACTGCACAACAATCTCAACTTTTAAACCATTGCCAGAGTGAAACATTCTGGCCAGCGATGTAGGGGTTTTTTCAACCTCTTATTTTGCTTTATAGTTCACTTCTACAGTCTTCATAGCAGAATTGTAGGCCTATCTAACAACTAAAAAGCAAAGACATCTAACATCAGTCTTTTTAGGGGAGGGGGGGGGGGGTATCGAACAATGAATGAGCTCTATATGGTAACAAATGAAAAAGGAAGGAACACAAAACAAAACAGAATGAATACACACAATATATTATAACAAAACTCACACAAATATAAAACAAGTAATACCAAGGAAAAAAAATTCATTCATTCATTCAGTCGAACAAACAAACAAACAAATACAAAAAACCCAAATAAACCAAGAAACAATAAATTCATGCACTGGATTCCTCACTCACTCATATCATAATACTCTTGGTTGAGGCATCCGGGTCCTATCAGTTTGAAGTCATCGATGGCGATATCACCAAACGTTCCACGGCCTCGTACCCCTTCCAATACTATCTGTATGGAGAATTAAAGAAAGTTACAATCTAGTAGTATTTCCAAGTGATCGGTGGACCCAGGAGGCATGGGAAACTGCCACCTCAGAAAATGCCACTCTGGCGTACCTCAAGTAGACCAACACATAAATATACATACAACAATGTAATCGTTAAGTCCCCTGAAAAACATCTGCAAAACACGATAACTGTAATTATCTAATTATTGAATTTTTAAAGAGATTTATTTGACTGTTTATTTATACTTGTCACAGACTTCTGAAGTGAAAATAGAACAAAAATAACCGCAAAGGGTCAGATCGCAAAAATTGCATTGATGTTTACAAGAGAAAGATAATAATTATGAACAATCAATGTCAACCAATGAAAACCTTTAAAATCTCAACAAATGAACTGGAGAAGGCATGTAGAAGATGGGGTATGAACATCAATGCAACAAAATGCAAAGTCATGACAGAGGATCAACAAGATATTTCACTTAACAACACCAACATTGAGAAAGTGAATAAATTTCTCTTTCTCGGCAGCACAGTTCCTTCCATAGAAGATGACGTGAAGAGACGAACAAGACTGGCTGCTTGGGCATTCGGAAGGCTGAAAAGTTTCATCTGGTCCAACCAAGATATTTCTAGGAGACTCAAAGTCAGGATCTACAGAGCACTTATCATCCCTAATGCCACATATGGAGCAGAATCCTGAAGAGATCAGGCAGAGACTGAACATCCCAAGCACCATATGCGAGGAAATAATCAAACGTCGCTTGAAAGATGAACGGACCAAGTTCGGTGTGATGTGGGATTACCCACACAAGAGGCAGAGCAACAAGCCCAGGGCAGATCAGAATGGGCATAATTTCTCGTAGAGGAGCAAGGGGACACTCCGTCCTATGCAACTAAGTCAGTCAAAGTCAAGTCAATGTCATTACCTGATAACGTCCTCCAAATCTGTCGACGTTGGTGACGCCCTCCAACCATTCTTTCTCCTGCTCGCCTTGTTTCTGCCACAGCAGAGTGCCGAGGTCGGTCGAGTTCAGCGACGTCTTCACGTAAGCTTTAAGAAACCCTATGTGGTCGCCATACATATGATAGAAAAAGGAGACATTGCAGGCCAGGCCGGCGTCCTTGATGTAAACGGGGCTGATGAGGGCAGCTTGTCCCGGTGTCCTGGTCGTTGCTTCCAGGTACATGTACGTCCCTACAGTGTAAGGTAAATTAAAACGAATTAAAACTGGCAACACATCATTTTGGTGCACTTCGACCAGGTCGATTTTTTTCGTACCCAATTCAGTCTAATCCCATTTGTTCTTTTTGGCAGTCCTATTTCCTTCGATTTGATACATATTCCACTTGAATTAAATATTTCCTTTTGTTAATTCAAATTCAATTTACCCCAATACTATGAAAGTAGTTAATATTGAAATTAAATTATTTCGATCATGTTAATCTAATAAATTTGTTTTAACCTAATTAAAGCTTATGAACAAAGATTCAAGTTAATATATTTCATTGGTTTAATATAATCGAATTTATATTGCCTTTCATTCTAAGGTAACATATTCCTGAAATCAACGAAACGTAAATGAAACCGCTTTGGCCTGCACAAGGCTCTATTTATATTGTAATTGCATATTAATTTTACTGTAACTGGTACATAGGGATCGTGCATTTTATTCAAATTCTCTCAAAGCACACAACAGTATCAGCAAATGTATAAAATGATGGATATATACGTTTGACATAGAAAGGAACAATGAAAAACAAGATTCTAGTATTTAGATAAGTGGGACGTGCCTCCTTCTACCAAGAAATATAATAATCCTATCTCGTTGCGTACTGATTGTTTGTTGAACTTCATGAGGATGTTTCAATTTCTTTTCAAAACATGGAAATGATAAAGTTCCATTTAAACAATTAGTCAGAAATATATAAAATTTTGCATTCGAAACGACGAAATTAAAAGAGGAATAATTTCCGCCTGGGATGCCAAAGATGAAATTATTTAATGTTGAATTAACATTCATTGTTATGGCATCTTTTTCAAAATCTTCTAACAATCGATGCGTTTAGGGGCATTCCCAAAATAAGTGTAGTCTACATACCTTTGGAGTTTTGGAGTGTATGGTCCCGGGTTGGGCCAGTCCGTTTGGTGGGGGTCTTCCCGCTATTCACACTCCAGCTCAAACTATCGCTTCCCTCCTGAGTAAAGTTACAGTCTTTACTGAAGACGGCATCCTCAAAGGTACAATCTACCACATATTCTGAATTAAGAAATTAGATAGATTAAGGATATGTATCGATTTCTTTTTGTCGGCGGGGGAGGGGAGGGGGCTGGTTATACCGGTAGTTTCATTGCTTATGTACCTCCACGCCCCTCCTGAGTAAAGTTACAATCCGTAGTGAAGAAAGACAGCGTCCCAAATTAGTGGCTGATTTTAGTCTCTTGAATTTGGGCTCCACTCCTAGCAGAGTGATCGCCGATTTGACGCCCTCCAAGAGTGGATTTTCACTCCCGTACATTTACATATAAGCACGTGTGTAGTAATATTTTTTTTTTTTTTTTTTTTTTTTTTTTTTTGGGGGGGGGCAATTCGTTGCCACCCCACCGTTTGAATTTAATTCACAACACTTCCAAAATAAATCTAGTCTATTCAAAGACATTCAGTTGAATCTGTTTCTATCAAAACAGTTATATTTCTGCAAGTGAAGCTACTGGAAGATTGTTCAAACAACCTTATTTTTCTTTAACGGAATAAAAATGGGTTATTTCCTCGTTAACAATTTTGTAGTGAAGAAAAATGAAAATGATGATTAATTCATAATTGTTCACGTTTTTTCCCTCCCGTTCGTAGTTTTTATTAAACATGCATTATCTATTCAATTTGGTTTTTCTATAGATTATTTGATTAAAGGAAACCAAAACCTTCATACAAAGTTACTTTTATTGTAAAGTTTAAGATATTTGAAAAATATCAGTGAAAATTTGAACAAAATCGGGCAAGGAATAAGGAAGTAAGAGCTTTTTGAAATGACTAGTCACTAGAGGGCGGTATTCAATTTGATGACATCATCTGTGAACAACTCTCCATGCCTTTTGTACATCAAATTTCATGTTTTTCCTTCTTTCTTGTGATTCAGATAATGTACTCCCCTGAAAGCAAGATATAGAATGCAAAATGATATTCTACTTCACATGTTATGAAGTCGGATCAAGAACACAAATAAATACGAAGAAAACAAAAAAATTGTGAAATTTTATGTACAAAAGGCAGGGAGAGTTGTTCACAGATGATGTCATCAAATTGAATACCGCCCTCTAGTGACTAGTCATTTCAAAAAGCTATTACTTCCTTATTCCTTGCCCGATTTTGTTCAAATTTTCACTGATTTTATTCAAATCTTTTAAACTTTTCAATAAAAGTAACTTAGTATGAAGGTTTTGGTTTCCTTTAAGGTTTGAGAAAGCAGTAAAATGGGAAAAAGTAGATTGCTCACCTGAAACAGAAATATCGTCAATTGCAACATCACCCATTAAACCTCTGCCGCTAACCATTTCAAAGATGACCTGAAGCGGAGAAAAGCAGAAATATGAAAACAGGATTATCATCTCTTCAATTTGCTGTCATTACACGATATATGACGTCACGGCGTGTAAGGGTGTGTATTGTTATTTTCCTTACCGTGTGGATATTATAATTGTAATTGACTAAATTAATATCATCTTCAATCCTCACGTAAGAATTCTTGAGCCTTGATTCTTTTCTATGAATTTCAAAGGAAACTAAATATGTAAATTGGCGTACACTATAGTATTTTTGAACGAAATAAAACTGAATGAAATAGCAAGACATAGAGTGTAACGAAATAGATTGAAATGAAATAAAATAAAACAGCATGAGAGGAAATGAAAATTTACTTAAACTGAAATTAAATGACATACAACAAATTTGAATGTACTTAAAATATTACCTTTACTGTCGCATTAACAGGCAACCTGATCTCTCCGACCAACCACATATCCTGCTGAGGTCCGGTCTGCCGCCATATTGGTTTGGGGCTCTTCCTTTCACCCCTCACCACCACGAAGGCGTTCAAAACACCGATCTGCTTGCCCCACATGTAGTAGTGGAAACGGAGGAGGAGACGCCGGTTAGCCGTGTCGAGGGAGGGGCTGGAGAGGCGAAACCGCTGACCACGCCCAACTGGTAGGAGCACTAAATTTGCTCCGACGGTGGACGACTGTGCCAACAGGTACTTCCCGTCTAATGTTATTATAAAGAAATACATGGCAATGAAGATATATTTTAATAAATAAACAAACTACTAACTATTACTACTGCTACTTAATTTCTTGATGTGCCGTATGATGTCAAATGATCACCGTCGAGGGTTATGTAATAACAGATATTATCACCCCCTGCTTGACATCAGTGACCAAGAAGCATGTTATGTATGTGTCATTTAACACACAGCGTATCCGGACACCTACCCCTGGACATCCACCCCCGGATAACCACCCCAGTCAACTAACCCCTAGGACAACTACCCCCTAGGGCAACCACCCTCTAGGACGACTACCCCCAGGACAACTACCCCCAGGACAACTACCACATGGACAACTACCCCCTAGGACATCTACCCCCGGACAACTACCCCATAGGATAGTTGTCGGGGGTATTTTCCTAGAGGATGGTTGTCGTATGGGGTAGGCCTAATTGTCCGGGGCCGTTGTCCGGGGGTAATTGTCCTAGGGGGTAGTTGACTGGGGGTGGTTATCCGGGGTGGATGTCCAGGGGGGTAGGTGTCCTAGAACCATCACACAGGTATTACATTCAGCAACGAAGTCAGGTACAAGATAAGACCACATTGAGGGAAACATGTTAGCGAAAGTTTGATCAAAATCCGATTAAATAGTTAAACATTTCTGATATCAATGATCAGAATAATACAAATATGTTATCACATTACTTATAGGGAAAAAATAATTCATTTCAATGACACATTTAGGGTTCAAAAGTCTTTGTTATAGCGGCAGCTAAAACCATTAACCAGGTCGCTATAATGATAAAGATCCTTGCGTTTTTTCACCGTGTGTCACTTCCTTCCGCCATGGTTTAGGCTAAACACAGGAGCGCTTCACTTCATTGAGAATTGTCCCTTCTGACATTTCCGATGCCAATTGCTTTGGCAGTGAGTTTGTGTACTTATGCCATCGGTTTTAAAATAGGGCTTGGGCCGGTTTTAATTCGCTAATATATCCATTGATCTATATAATTGTTTCAACGTTTTGCTGAAGACGTTCTGAAGAAAATCTATTAATATATGACGTAGTCATTTTAAGTGGCTACCATGTGGTAACCTTACTAAAAAGGTTGTTGATATCATTCTTTTTGTCAACATAACCCGCTCAAGGTGCGTATAGAGGAATTAAGGAAACTATATAAGGGAACGAATGGAAAAAGGTAATGACAGAATGAAGATGTTTTTAATTATCATCTTTAAACACTTACACGAGACTCTAACTGTTGTTGTTGTTTTTTGTTGTAATGGCAATCAGTCAAGACCTGACTATTATCACCAACGCCTTTCTTTTTAATATTAATTTCTTTCTTTCTCTTTTAAAAAAAAATAAAAGTATCAAAAATATAATTTAGATATAGGCTTCTCTCTTTTTTTCTTTTTCCTTCTTTTTTCCCCCTTAAAATGTAAATGCTCTCCAACTTAGGAAACCTACAGAGAACATCTAATACGACATAACAATATTTTTGTAGTTTCAATGAACCAAAATTAGTATAAAGAAGAAGAAACAGTGGAAAGGGCAGGGGGTGTGTGAGGGGCGCTTTCATACGTACTTCCAGATCGGTCAGAAGGTGGACCAGTTCGAGGTTGAGGGGAACGTCCATACTTTAAGACCCAGGGATGGTCACTATTTGCGATGTCCAGATTCCAGCCACACGTCGGATTGACCTCTTCGTCGAAACTGCAGTAGTAAAATCCATGGCTTTCGGCTAGGAAAAAAATATAAAAGAATGTTCACATCAGAAAAAATGTAAATGAAAAAGTATTTCATCTTATTCACATGACACAATACATTTTGCGTTTTTTTTCCCTCATTACCTCAACTATCCCGGAAATTATGAGATGTCAATAACTTTAATTGAAATTCTACAATTACAAATATAGTTGATTCCATTACTGCCAGTATACACAAGAATTGAGTGTTTTAAGCTTACCGATTTTTTAAAATAAGTCATTATGTTGTTGTTACCTGGTAACAATTAATTTATGTAATTCGTATGTTCACAACTGAAATACAATCCTTCGTAATAGGCGGACGTAATAATGTGTAACGAGGCAAAGTTGTGTGCATTAAATTTGATTACATTACGAAAATGGCCCATTAACAAACGCAAGGGGATAGGCAATACATGCATCGACCTCACTTATGCCCTATGTGTAGGTCACTTTAGCGGCGTCATTTAATCAATTCAATTCAATTCGCATTTATATCATTCTCGATTAAAAATTACATTTATACAAAAGATACAAAATAATTCATAAACAAATTTAGAAAATGAAATGGGGAACTACATAAATAAAGCCCTTAGGCCTTGTACAAGCGTAGTTCCCAAAGCATTCATCTAAAGCAAAGATAAACAAAAACAAAAACATGAATAAAAAAGAAACAAAAAACAAAACACATATAACACAAATACAAACATAAAATGAAACCAAGATAAATATATCATGTAGGACTGTGTTAGTCACTGGCCGCGTGACCTATGATAGAAATAAAGCCAAACAGAAGACGTTTGACCTTTGTGAGAGTGACATCGTACAAAAAGATCAAGACACATACAGAATTGAAATGAACGGTGCAAACTTTTACTTGGTTAACTTGCGCGTGCACTCATTTTGGTCACAAACCTTTGTATGTATAACAATGGTAATAACGCAATATAAACGACGTCCCGTGCGCAAGGGACGTCAATACCCGTTGCATATGCGGGGTTATCGACTGACGTAAAACTACGCCAGTGATTAGCGTTACCTTTGACCCTCCATTTTAGTGAGGAAAATGACAAAGTTATACAAGTGAATTAAAATGAACGGGCAAACACTGCGTTGAAATAAAATAACGCGCATGCTCTCATTTTCTTCAAATACCTAGGCACTGTCTGTCATTAAGTTGCGATTAATTGTAACTTACTTGTGATTGATATCAATTGCAGCTATAAACATACGAGAAATGGGACTGGGGAAGACGGGGCTCTTGTTAGCGCAGGTAATGACGTAATAAAATTGACGCCTCGTTTGCGACGGGCATGAAAGACGTTCTTTATGAGCTTGATTTCGTCAGACAATAATCGAGAGGAAATAGGAAGGCGGTTATCACCCATTCCACTTTAGTTATGGTGTTAGAATAAACATTCTAACGGTTATGTCTACACTTAAACATCCCTTTCCAAATCAAACTATAAGTTAACCTACTTTCTTCAACTGTTTACACCTTTATAGCTACATTATATTATTAAATCTGTATCATACATGCATGAATGCATGCATGGATACAGATTCTTGATAAGTGAAATATTGAAATTTCTTATTTATCTACTTTAATCTTTGAATAGTGCAAATTAATACATTTCTAAAATAACGTATCAGTTTCATTATTTCCCACATCACATTAAGAGCAATATTTCAAACTATGCTCCTCAGAGAACCGCCATCCTCTTAGTCTACATTTACCCGGTCACTTAACACGCATACGATTAACATAGAACGATTCAACCATTCCGTTGCCTGATCTCGTTTGTCCAAAGTGGAGTTTTTACAGGTATTACGGGGTCAAAGTTCTAGGGGGGAATTATCCGGGGTTCGTGTTAAAGATGGAATTCCAAATGGATAATTGTCCTACTGAGTGGTTACAAGGATATATAGATGTCCCGGAGGTCATTGTTCTAGGAGATAATTGACCGGGTTAATCATGTAAGGCGAGTTTTCCTCCAGAATAGTAGTCAGAGGAGTTTTTACGTTAAGAGAGGGAGGGAGGGAGGGAGGGAGGGAGGGGGGGGAGGGGGGGGGGGGGGGAGGGAGGGAGGGAGGGGGGGGGGGGGAGGGAGGGAGGGGGGTGCACTGTAAGACCTCTACGATATTTATCAAAACATGTTAGAACACCATCGGTGTCGAATTTGACAGATTTAGTTCCATATATCTTTTTTTAGTGTGGGGTTTATCGCGTTGCTATTACAAAGACCTTTTGCAATGTAACTACGGAATTACACAAGTTAGATACAATGCCAGTTTTAATTCGTCTAACACTTAGTTGACCACATAGGAAGTAGTGTTAAATTCACCCAGTGGCTTTTGTGGTGTAATTATCTTAGGTGTATCGTGATTTCTAGTTATTACTTGAGGAATAATCATCGCGATAGCACGCGACTTTTTCATTTCCACCTTTACTTTTCTTTTACACTTTCGAAGAGTGCACATTTGTGGTTCTGTTTACCGGAAAGTGAGATAAAGAGGGGAAAACCGCGTACCCACAAAAGACAATATATTATAAACAGGTGCCCTGCTGTGATATATCCTTGTTTGATGTCGCTTTTTATCATTTTCACTCTATAACTAAGCAAGCACCCATTGAAATTAGTTTCACCACGTTATAAATCATAGTCATGCATTTCCTCAACATGCTCAATGAGTTTTACAATTCGATGTCTTTTTGCTAGATATCTACAATTCCTTGTGTTCATCACATTATATATAAACGTCAAACCATTGAATTAAGTTGTTTCAGTTTCATTCATTTCTATTCAAGAGATCGGCAGATAAAAATGCTTAAACAGACAAATGTATGACCATACATGAGATGAATTATACAAAGTGAGGAAGGCAATGGCCAAAAAGGAAATAAACCTTGTATGAGGCCAACCCTTTAAGAAAACAAGATACAATATGTAACATAAAAACACATTCAAAAGGAACACAAGATAAGATAAGAAATGAAGTACCTAACCTAATAAAAAAACTAACATAAGAGCCTAATATTCAATCTAACATTAAGATACAAATATTTTATATTTCCTTCTAAAAAAATATACTGAAGAGCGAGTCTAAATGTTAGAGGGAATTAAATTCCAAATAATCGAACTTTGGTAAAATATATTATTTTATAGCTATTTTTAAGTTGTGGAAATTTATAATCGTGAATTGAATTTAACACGATAAAAATGTTGATTTTAACCCACCTTACCCTCACTGCGTTCCAATTCGTTCCAAAATAATAATACACAATAATAATGGTTGCTTCTTCAATGTAGAATATTACGTACAAACATCAATGAAATATCAACTATAATTACTTCCGAACTACCAAAAATTGAGCTGTGGTTTTTGGCTAAAAAACTACTTATAAATTCCCAAAAAGCTAATTATATGATATTTAAGCAAAAAAACAAAAAACTTTCAGAGCAAATCTGTGACATTACAATTAATAACTATAATATATTACAAGTTTCTCATACTGTATTTCTTGGAGTGACACTTGATGAAAATCTTAAATGGACTCCACATATCAACCCGGCGGAATATCTCCTGTGTAATAGGTGTATTTTGATTCCTCTGAATATAATTAATTTACATCTATAATGCTATAATTCTTCCTCATCTGTCCTATTGTACCTTGATAATATAGTGCAAAAACTTTACTGAATCGAGATATGTTTTACATAAAAGAGTACTACGTGCAATTACAAACTTTCACCTCAGAACTCCCTCTGAACCGCTTTTTAGGAAATTAAATGTACCTACCATATTTCATATATATTTATTGGATCACTTATGTATATGTACAATAATAATAATAATACTAATAGTGAACATCTATAATGCGCCATGTCTGTCAAAAATGACACTCCTGGCGCAGTTGTGTGGAAGTTGTATACTTGTGGGCAAGTAATTCAAGAAAGAAAGTAAATTACATATAAGTTACAGTTTAACATACTTTAGGACATAATTTGCAATAATATGTTATCTTCCATTTATGATAAGAAGTTCAAAATAACAAATGATGTTCATTCACATTCACACGAGACATGCTTTATAGACATGGTTTATACATTCCATCGTTAAAATAAATCAGAAATATTTTGATTTACTAAGCCATTGCTTTGCAACTGAATCGTGACTGTACGCAGCGGGAGCTAGTGTAGGGGGCAGCCTCCACATTAAAAAAGAAAAGAAAAGAAAATGCAATAAATTATCAATAATTTCATTGCATTTTCCCCCGACATAAAAACATGATGCATGGCCGTACAGAGGAATTTTTCCTGTATATGGGACCGGGAGAAAATGCAATGAATTAGTGATAATTTATTGCATTTTCTTTTTTCTTTTTTTAAATTTGTGAGGGCTGCCCCCTACCCTATCCCCGCTGCGTACATTCATGATTCAGTGACAAAGCAATGGCCGCGTAACTGTGAGGCCCCATGATCAAAACCATGTCGATCAGCTATATTAGTGCCCTTTTAGTGCCCTTTTGTGAGGCAATTAATCCGTATTACTGTCAGTTATAACTTAATGACGTAGGTCCCCTAGTTGATAAACATGGTAGCATACACATGTTTAGCAGTCACGCAAAACAAACATATTATTTAATAACATCTGAGAATGTATGCTATTATCTAGATCTATTAGGATTAGAACATTGTCAAAATCATTCCAAAAATTGAAATTATGATATGTACGTCACACGTGGAAAACATAACTCTTGCTAATCATTGGCTACATTTAACAAATGTATCGTTATGTCTATCTGAAATGTAATGTAATGTATATTATTTTCTTTTAGTACTGAATGAAATAAAAAAATGAATGTCAGAATGGTACATATAAAGCAGACGTTTCTGTTAGCCCGCCCTGTCAGTGATCGGTTAAAGATAAAGTTGAGTTCTGGTCATGCGATTGCACTGTGAAAGAAAAGGTGTGGAATGGATCAGAACAAGTTGATCATGTAGCATGTAAGTATTGGTGTGTACTGCAAGGTTCTGGAGTCATCAAAATCATAATAAATTTGGCCCAGTCTTGGTAAAGTAACAAGCCCTGTACACAGAAAGATGTATATGGGACTACACAAATGGTGTTGGGCCTACTGACCTTGATTTCCTTATCTTTCCTTTCTCATTACTCAGCCAGTATACATTTTCTACCAAAATTGTTTGGCAAATGACATTTATTTGTAATCTTGAGTTTCGTTTGATTCTGTTAGATTTTTTTTTTTTTTTTTTTTTTTTTAAACCAGAACTAAAGTTTATCTTTAAGGTGAAGCAATGAACATGTGAAGTGCAGTTCATACCTTGCTACTCTGTTTCCGCTCGCAGGGGATAAGGTCCCATTCTATATCCTCTCAAAATAACGTTTTTACCAATGAAAAACAGATGGTATCAACATTTACAGACACTCTTTTTAGCCTTCAATAACGAAACTACCTGTGTTTTTTGTTGTTCTACAAGTGAGTGAAATATATGTGGTTAATATCAAAGGGAGTGTACTCCTTAAATTAAGTCGATAATGATAATAATTATAATACTGTTAATAATATTAAGGAGATAATACAATTCATACATATGTAGGTACTTTTATATTGCGCACGTATTCATTCGAAAGGATGCTCGACATGCTCAAAGGCGTATATATAATGTACAAATTGCATCGGCTTTTAAGTCCAGCTGCCCTAAGGCGATGAAAACAATATTCCCTACCAATTACCCATGTAGTACATCTGTCTGGAATGTGGCAAATGTAGATTAATATCTTGCCAGAGGGTTTCACGGATCAGTATTATACCTAACTAATAACAATTATGAACTCCTATGAGCATGGTTTACGTATTTATATAGCCTCCAGGACCATGAATGAAACTACAATCTGTTTGGTTAACGGGAGAAACTCGGTACATTGTGGCTTATAAAAACATTATAACAAAAATAAAGCATTGACCTTGTTTATCGTGTCAATATTAATACGTACGTGCTCTCTGTGCGGTAACACAAGGACAAAGGAAAAGTTGTATTGAATTATTTATCTAAATCACCTATTTACACAGAGTAGCCTGTTTTAATAGCTCTAGCGAACAATTACCCGCAAATAATTTAAATGTAAGGCATGAATAAATTATTGATAATACAGGTAAATGTACGAAACACGTATAAGAAAGGTAGTTTTCCACAGGGCTCTGTTTACATCATTAAAAAAATAATAAATGAAAATGACGTACAAAACGTTGTTGTATGATAGTCAAATGTTAAGACTGAACTTTCCAGCCGAACGTTTGCTCATATTTTTTCAAGGCATCATGCTGCAAGATCCACAAATGTGTATATAATTATGACTACTTCTTAAGTATTTTATGATAAATTACTATCATGATTATTATTATTTTATTTATTATTATGAATGTTATTACCATTGTTCTTTTTTTTTTGGGGGGGGGGGGTGGAGTATAGAATAAACGGGCAAAAAATGCTGAAGGTGGGGGCGCCCTCTTATAGGATCAACTTGCACCTTTTTGAAACTTTATCCAATTAAGTAATATTTGGCTGCTTTACGGTATGTTGAAAATCATTTGCCACATTACAGCATCATTTTAAATAATCCATTGTCGATCTTCCTAATTATTGGATCACTTGAATAATGACCTTGGAAACAAACCGGTAAGTTTGCACATCAGGGTGGTGCACAACCAAGACGGTGGTAGTGCACGATCACTGTTGCTTTCGAAAAATTAAACATGGCAATTACAATATCCTTGTCCGTCAACGTCAGAAATACGCTAACGTTATAATGACGCATTACGTAATCCGAAGGTTATTTCTATAGGATATACAATGGGAGATTTTCTCGATTTTATTTTTCGAAAGAAGTTGCGATCGTGTTTAAAAAACAATTTATTATTACTTATTACTTATTAAGCTGAATAACATCAATACGTCTTGAATTGTCAAAAGATGGAACATATTCCAAATTTAAAAAGGAAAACTACATGTACATACAATCATTCACAATAGCAGTTATGTAGTTGATCCAAATAATCGAGGGGACTACAGTGATGATAAATATAGTCAAGGTAAAAACAACTTGAGCTATTTGGCCTGTAATGAGCTTTTCAATCGGAAATGTTTGTTGATAATTATGTAGGCATGCAAGCCACTCGAATATTTTTTGGTAGTGTTCTCCGGAAATGATTCCCTATGCAATGATGATATATTCAGCGCTAATAATGCGGTGGCAATTTAAAGGGGGGCGAGGCACAACCGGCTGATGCACACACACTTTTGAAGCTACATGTACATACCTTCAGTAAACAAATTCCAAAAATGCCCCCTCGTCCTTTTCGAGTTTATGACCGTTTCCCCCCTCTTTAAAACTTTTTTTCCCGATGTTGTACGAACATTACCAATACAGTGAACCATTATTATGTCATCCAAACAATAAATGCTACAAGTTTTTTCCGAGATGATAGGGTTATTTTTCACATAAATCTACATTGGATTGTCTTAATAATTAAGGCTTGAATAAATGAATCATTTTAATAACAAATAGAAAAGCTGATTTACTCAAATCTAGAAAACGTTTACTTATAAAATGTAAAAGAGCAGACGAAAATTTGAAGAAAGAAAAGGGGGCACTGTTTACAAATGCGGGTCCTTGGGTGCCCAATCAACAGCCATGCAAACGAAAAATAGCTTTACATAATCTCAATGTGCAATTTAAAATTGAATATGTTGGCCCTCTTGTGCGAGCCCCACCCTACTACTCTCTTTTTGGGATTAAAGTCTTGTGGAGATGTGAATACACACAAAGAAATCCGTGTACTTCGCCTTCGGGCCTGATGCACTCGATACATCAGATTAAAACACTTGCTTGGTCATTGTTATCGAGTGGGAGTTAATCTCTAATTGACCCAATACAATTTAAAGCTTTTACCTTTTTTCAAATCCTTAACATAGCTTTAATCATGACAATGGTAGGATGCACAGTGATTGTTCTGACCTCATATAAACCCGAGCGCAACACACCCCTCTTTTTGTCCTCTACCAGAAAAAAAAAGGATTTATAAAGTGCACTCACTACATACTAGACTTCCAAAACAAAAGGAAAGTTTCGTACAAAAAGGCTTTAAACAGTAATACAGGCATCGTCGGCTGAATGCGAGGGTAGATAAAGGATTTGTTATTACAATGCCATTGAGCTCTTGAAAATATCTGTGACCCGGACATGTTTGTCAAAAGAAAGTTAAACGAGATCTACTCGCGTATATTCTCGAAAGTGTATTGCTCTATACACAACAACTCGATCGCAGTCGCCATGTAAAAGTTTTCTTGGAGCAAACTCAATCATAATATGTTAGAGTTTGAATTTGAGTAGACTAATACAGACTATTTTGTTGCAAGAGACGCAAACTGCACTAAACTTTGTTAGCCAGAATTTTTTAAAAATCTAACCAAATATATTCATAGAATATAGGTTTAAATATATAATTTTACTTGAAAATACCTCGGCTGGTCATTAAATCATTTGTGGAGTTAAATGTTATAGTTTCTATTTGCCCGTGTTCTTAAAAAAAAATCAAGGCCTTATTATTTTCTTTACCTGAACAAATCTATTTATTTTTCTAGTTTAAAGATATTTATTTAAACTAAGTTTATCTACTGTATGTCTTATTTCTCTCTTTCTTCACAGCTAATTTAATTTTGGACACTTCGTTTGCTTGTTTCAAATCTTGTTTGTAACGTTTAAGTGTTCAAATTCGATTGTATCTATACGCTTGCTAATAAGCAATTTCAAACGTAGAACCGTTACAAAACAAGTAAAGTAAAAACACTTATTGGTACATGTTATACGACCTACGAAACGAGACATACCTAACATTTTTTTCTTCTGAATGTCTGAACGAAACTTTCTTGCTCTATATAATATTTTGATTTCAAACCGAAAAAGGCACTCGAATCCAACGTTTGTTAAACTACTAGCATGTACTACAAGACAGCCTCGAGTATTTGCCAATTAATTACCATGTAGATCGGATAGGGTTTATGCCCTTTTCGAAAGCGCGGAAACTTCGTAGGAAGCAATATATCGAGTGGACTTACCTGCCAAAAATATCAAAACCGCGAAAGCACTTAAAATCAGCATAGTGGTGCTGTTTCTATCCGTCGTTCTATCCTTGTAAAGTTGTCAGCACTCCTGATGTGTAATCCCACTGGTTACAGGTGCAATGTATCCGGTAATGTATAGCAATCCTTCAATGGCAGAGAAGGTGGTTAGGACACCGGTGGTCTTCGAAACGGTATCCGCAGTGATATGAAGCTGACTGAACCACCCCAATGCGGCAGAACGCCTGTGGTATATCAAAAAGCGAAGGGGGAGTGGATGCGTTGAACTTCCTGGTAGAGAAACGTGATACGCGGCTCTATGAAATGGTTAAGGGACTACCAGTTTACTTGCAGTAGCGGCGTTGTGAAAGGGATGTATACAATGCCACTATACCAGCAGCGTTTCGGGTCGTCTGCGCTGCCAGGAAGACAAAAGCTTAATTCAGGATTTCATTCCCCGGTCACCTCTCACTTTTTTGTCTGTTCTTCTTCCCAAAGCATGATCAGCTCTATCTCTCCTTCTCACTCCTTTCGTTCATTCTTTCCTTTTCTCTCTGCCTTCTGTTTCCGATACCCTTCTATCTTGTGCTAGTCTAGCTGTTTGCCTCTCTTCTCCTCTCACAGCTCTCACTTCTTCTATTATTCTCTCCCCTGACATTTCATTTATTTCCCCTTTATCTCTATCTCATTCCTTCTCTCCTGCGTTGCACTCATTTTCTCACCCTGTCTCTCTCACTTTCTCTCTCTCTCTCTCTTCATACTTCTCTTTGACTGTATCTCTTACCCTTCTCTCTTTCTTGTCTTTTCTTGCTCGCTATACTCACCAATACTATTTTATTCCCCGTCTATTTTCTTTTCTCTCTTCGCACTTACCTCAATCTCTCCTATTTCACTTTTCCAATATCCGTTCGATTATCTTTACCATTCTCTTCATTTCGTCTCTCCTCTCTCGCTCTTCTCCCCTCTACCCATAATATTCTCTTGTATCTTCTCTCAATCTTTTATTTTTTCTTCTCTCTCTTTTATGTCTCTCTCTTTTACATTTCATACACAGGAAATGGGACGGCGCCCTTTATTATTCAAACCATTCATATGAACCTTAATCCGGAAGTTATACCGGTAGCATCACACTTTGAGGTTGTATTGTTGTTGTTTTAAGGAGGTGAACCAGTTTTATATCTTGAAGTGAGAAACTACCATTCCTATTTTCTTTAGCCGGGTAATTTTTATAAACATCGTGATCGGGGTGATCTTAATTAATGTATAAATAGATAACGATACAAAGTTAACTTCTCGCAAACGCTAAATTAGTGGAGATTCGGAAAAGAAAACCCAAATGTACCGAATGGAGGGATGTTACATGTTAGTGGTTTTGTGGAAATGATTTGATTAATAACATTTGGTTTAACGAGAAAAAAAAAGGTTTAAGTATGAGCAAATGAGAGTTTCACTAGAGAAAAGCCAATGTTAAATTCCAAAGGGAACGAGTAGAATTGTATTCGTACAATGCCACAAATAAAATCTGAATTGATAAATAACGATTTTGTTTTAAACTTAGGAATTCAATCTAAAGTCTATTTCGTATCACTTTTTATGTCTCTTTCTTACAGGTTGACCTAAAAACAGAGGTGGTTCAAATCCTTGGCATGATACAGTAGAGTTTGTCGTAGAATAATGCCTACAAACTTTGATAAAAGAGATGCTTCAAGTTTTCGTAAACGTGTACTTTCCTGACGGAGAGATAAGACGTTTAAGAGGATAAGGAGGTATAGTTCAAATTCATCTACTGAAACTTTCCGGAGAATAATACTGCACATTTCTCACGAAGTTCGGTAGACGCGACGTACTATTGTAATATTAAGGGTGGGCGGTGGTAGTTATATTACCTGACTGCTAAGAAAAAACAAACAAACGTAAATGCTTGCTGGTAAGCAATCATATATAACCATTATTATTAAACCAACGGTAAGAGTATCTTCTACAGCCAGCAAGACCGACAATGTCTCTCGAGTATGCCTTATGCCTTTGGGGGTAAAGGAGGCCGACGGCACATATGACCGACATGTTGGTCTCACATGCCTCCTGTCAACTTTTCTGAGAGTTCTACAAGCAAAGCCTAATTCTTGATTCCAAATAGCTGGATAGACTTTGACGAAGAACTCCTTCAGAACATGTGCGGCGCTTTTGCTTAGTTGGTAAAGCGCCTGTCTAGTAAACAGGAGATCCCCAGTTCAAATCCGGGCAGTGCCTTTTTATCAATTTGTTGGGTTTTAAGAATCGAACCGTCACGGAAAGTTTCGTAGATTTATGAGAACTATCTCTCCTTCAAGAAAGTTCACGTTTACGAAAACGAAGTATTTATTCAAGTTTGGAGGCGTTATTCGAAGACAAACTGGCCTGTATCATGCCAAAGTTTTCAACCAGATATTTTTCTAAAGTTTATGTTTCTTTTAGGTCAGACTGTGATAGGAAAGAGACAGAAAAAGTGATACGACAAAGATTATAGATTGAATTCCTTAGTTCTAAACAAATAATTAAACGTTATTTTTACTAATTCAGATTGATTTGTGGCATTGTACGAATACAATTCTACTCGTTCTCATTGGAATTCAGCATTGTTTTTTTTCTTTCTAGCTAAACCCCTTTTTGCTTATACTATAACCATTGTTTGTTCTATATCGTTAACCACATTTAAATAATCCAATACATTCCATGAATCCCTTCCTATGATTCTTAAAACCCCCTAAATTGATAAAAAGGCACTGCCCGGATTTGAACCGGGGATCTCCTGTTTACTAGACAGGCGCTTTACCAACTAAGCCACAGCGCCGCATACGCAATGAACTAGTTCTTTGTCAAACTCTTCCCGGCTAACAATTATTGAGCCGTAAATAAGGCTTTGCTTGTAGAACTCTCAGAAAAGTTGACAGAAGGCCCTTGAGACCAACATGACGGTCATGTGTGCCGTCGGCCCCACTTAAGTTTCAGACGGCACACTCCATTTGCATTGCCGGTCTTGCTGGCTGTAGCAGATACTGTTACCTGCCGCATGCACACTTTTGAGGTTGTATTGTTGTTGTTTTAAGGAGGTGAACCAGTTTATCTCTTGAAGTGAGAAACTACCATTCCTATTTCCTTCAGCCGGATTTAACAAAATTAAACAAAGGGATCGGGTCGATCTTAGTGTACGAATAGATAACGATACAAAGTTGAATTCTTGCCGACGCTAGATTAGTGGAGATTCAGAAATGAACACCAAAGTGTACCGAATGGAGGAATATGTTACATGTTAGTGGTGTCATGGAAATGGTTGGATTATTTCACATTTGGTTCACGATATTAAAAAAATGGACTAATTGTAAGCAAGTAAGAGTTGAGCTAGGGAAAAGCCAATGTTGATTTCCAATGAGAACGAGTCCATTTTATTCGTACAATGCCACAATTAAATGTGAATTGATAAATAACGTTCCCCCCTTTTTTTAATAGAAATAAGGAATTCAATCTAAAGTCTATTCCGTATCAATTTTTCTGTCTCTTACCTATCACAGTTTTACCTAAAATCATAAACTGTTTAAAAGCAGATGGTTTAAATCCTTGGCATGACACAGAGGGTTTGTTCTAATATAATACCTACAAACTTTGATTAAAAAATACTTTTCGTTAACGTGTACTTTCCTGACAGAGAGATTAGACGTGTAAGAGGAGAAGGAGGGAGGAGATAGTTCACATAAATCTTCTGAAACTTTCCGTAATAATACTTTATGTCAGTATTTTATATGATGCATCATGTATCTTTATGATTTTGGTGCTGTTGTTCTAGCTTTCCATTGGGTAGAAGTACATGTACTATGTTTTACTTAATGGCTGCTGGGAAAACGTCACCATGGCGCCTAGAAACATAATATTCACCGGCTAGCTGAGTCGTCTCTAAATATTTTCACGGTTGTGTTTACACTAATTATCACTTTTGTTATCACTCGAATAACAGAAAAAGGACGTAGAAACTATCATCCGATCTTAGAGATTGTTATGACTAGTAGTTTGAAGAATGAAAGAAACAATGAGATATCGTATATGTCGGTGTATGTGGCAGATAACAGTAAAGACTACAGCCAATAAGACCGATAGTGCCAATCGATTGTGCCTTCTGAAACGTTATCTTTAGGGTAAAGGAGGCCAGCCGATCCACATAATATCCTAGGTAGAACTATGGATCCTTGCGCTCGATATCCGTAGGTACGACCTAGGCCAGTGCCGTCTCCCCGTCTTTAGTGACGCAGAATCCAAGGTTTAACCGGGGAAACTGGTCTCCGTATAGCAGCATGTACATTACGCTGATCCTTTATATACGTAGACAAACATTATACGCGAATAATGGCGCTTGGTATTAAAGGATGCTGATTGATTTTAAATAGTTTTTCTGTTTGCATGTAGACCTATTTATTACATTTTTAAAAAGACGTTGTTTGAATTCTGAGCCCGAGGGGGGGGGGGGGGGGGGGGGGTGGTATAGCAGGAGTAGGCCTATCTTCGTTTTTTTTCTGGTGTCATTTGCTAATGTTAATTGAACAAGTTGATGGCGGCGATTTTTGTTTTGGTCTAAGCTGGGGGGGGGGGGGGGGAGCGGGGGTGCATTGTGGTTTTAAAGGTTTTGAGTGCTTTTCCCATCACACAGTCTAGTCTATCATCCATGACAAAATGTGGGGGGGGGGGGCAGTCTTGACTCACCTTTTGCTGAAAAATATGACGAAATAAACCAAAAATGCATTAAAAAGATTTGTTTTTCTAAATTTCGGAGGACGACCCCTCTAATAATTCATGGAGATGCGTCCCCCCCCCCTATTTGTCCTCTTGTATTGTTTTCCCTTTAAATAGGTCTTATGTTGTCTAGCATTTTTAAAACATAGCATACTCTCTTCTTGCATTTTGTCAACATTTTAGGGAGGGGACGATATCCAGTGATTGGACCCTCACCTCATCTCTTCCTGTAAAGAGAGTTCTATCCCCAAAATATTTCGATAAGGAAGAGAAAATAAATGTGGGTCTAATGACGAAATAATTTTGTTAAATGGGACAAATTGTAAAAGGGAAAAAATAAAAGTGGGACTGATACAAAACAGTCAAGAATATTTGTGTTAAATGGGCGGGGAGGGGGGGGGGGGGTGATTCACGGTTGCATCCCCTGTCATCCTTCTGGATTCACCCATGATGATCGTCAATATGTGTAATGCAAATATTATACAATTATGATATTAAAGGAAATGCATATCTGAGCTATTACAAATCTATTTAATACTGGAATACTAATAAATTGTATTGTTTTTTTCATCGTTATGGAATGTTTGCACAATAGTATCGTAATTGACCATATCACTAAGTTGTTTTTCGAACGTGAATGATTATGGTATTGTTCATGACATATTGTGTTTTTACACACAAACAAAAGTCTATATAGGGCCTTTCCCCCTATCCCTCTTTATTTTTTTTAAATATGCATGAGCATCTAAATGTTTGCGAACATTCCTACGATAACCAATTTTGTTCAATTTCTAACTATCATGTATATTCGAGGTCGACATGAGGTGACTTCAGGAGGCTTTAATGCAGCGCATGTAATGTGCGTGCTGGTTGTTATAATAATCGTAGACCTTTAAGTTCATTTTTATAGTCTAGAATTCCATACTCCTATGTTGTTCAAAATGTTAGTCCCTGTTATAAATAGATATCAATGTGAATAGGCACCTAATATCACAACAATCGTGCTCAGTAACCTACATGTGTGTGAAATGTGTACCTTGTCCATCCATATTGACTCTGTAAAAACAAAAACTTAGTATACACGAACAACTTTTGCGTTCGTTGGTAAAGACTACACTGTATTCCTTTCATTCAGTCATGAGAAGATAACAATTTGCAAATGAAATGGATTTATCTTAAGATGAGATGAATTGAACAGTATTGTATCAACAATCATACAGCGTCACAATTACATAAAATAAATTTGGCTGACACCATAAAGCACTGATCTATACGTTTCTCAATGTTTTTTTATTTTGTATTGTAGTGTCTCAAATTTAGACTACAAAGGCTTTTTATCCTAGTTGCACGCCTAGGCAATTTTGCGTTTTAATTTTAGATCTTGTCTTTTCAAATTAGCTTACAAATGAAAAATAAGCATGTTAATAAACATTTTAAATTTTGTGTTAAGTCTTGATTTTAAAATACTTAATGTATTAAAGATATTTACCCTTAGACGCTGTCATCATTTTAGGATAATTAATACACATGCCCGTTCAGCCTGAAATCAACCGTACTCCATCAAAGGACCCATAATTACAAGATATTCTACTTCATAGCACTTTTGTAGTACTCTTCGGAAGATACGTGCACCATAGGTCAACACGTGGAAATATGTTTTAAAAGCCCGATTTTTGCACGAGACGAAAGGATGAATATCTTAAACTTTCAACCTTCCATTGATTTCCCAGAAATAGCGTCATAATAAAAAAATTATCGTCAAATCTATGGGTGCTTTTCACGACTGGCCTGCCATAGGAAGGACCATCCCAGTAGACCGATAGATGGACACTGCCAACGATAATGAAAAAGCTATGAAATACAGGAGGGAAGATATAGGAAAATGTCGGTCTCGTGGGTTGACAGTCTAATGAACCTAAACAAATACTGTTGTCTGGTCAAAGAGCTCGACAAACGTAATTCGAATGATTTTTAAGCTTTATAAAAG